>JAQQSZ010010732.1:0-12433 GCA_028646595.1 Phalanger gymnotis
TGGGAGCTCCATGCGGGACAGACCTTACCCAGAGACCATCCAGGCTGTCCTGGGCTGGAGCCCTGCTTCCCTCTGCCACTTTGTGGGTTCTGCAGCTCTAGAATTGGTTCAGAGCCATTTTTTTATAGGTTTTTGGAGGGACTTGGTGGGGAGCTCACGCCAGTCACTGCTTCCCAGCCGCCATCTTGGCTCCGCCCCCCCCCCCACTACTCTCATTTCTAAAGTGCATTAAGGTTTATCTTTGTAAAAAACATCCTGGTAAGGTATTATTATCCCCATCTTACAAATGAAGAAAGTGAGCTTCAGAGAGAATTTTCCAATGTCATACCATTAGTAAATGCTGGAGTTAGAACTAGAACTGGGAATTCATTCCATGCTGCTTATGGGGTCATCAAAAAATGACTGGTTAAGGATATTTCTGGAAATTTCACTCAGTGAAATACAAAAATGTGAATACTTCTACCTAACCTTTTAAAATTTTAAAAAAAAAATCTAAGTACCACTTTCATAACTAACTTATGAGGACCACAAGAAATACCCTGGAGACAAAAGAGGAAGGACCAATCATTTGCCATGTGCACCAAATTTAACATTTAATGCACCAAATAACATCCTTCAATGTTGAGGCCAAGGAACAAAGACCTCCATGAAGGTCACTTTTGTTGCTGGTTTGTAATGATTAATGTTACTCAAGGATGACTTCAGCAGTCTTGCTCATGGTGTCTGAGGAGCAAAGACTAGCTTTATGCTGATGAGAAGACAGATGCTTTTTCTAAAAGCAAATGAGATAACATTTGCAAAGTGCTTAGCACAGGGCCTGGCACATAGTAGGCACTATATAAATGCTTAATCCCTTCCCTTCCTCAAAAGCAAAAAGGATGCTTTATCTCAATGAGAATTTTGTGGTTAAGGGATTAAAAAATCAAGATAACAGCAGATTCTCCGGCACATATGACTGCACCAATGAACTTAACTTATTTTTTAAATGAGCTTTTCAGAATCAGAATTCTTATATCCAAAAGCAGCCGCTCACTCTAGCCAAGGCTTGCAAAGCGTAAAAATGCATATTTCATACTGAAACATTAGCAATGGAATCTACTTGCCAGTGACTCTTAAAATTGACTTGTCATCACTTCCCCAATATTTATGCTGATGGCAGGGAGTAACCTACCTCACAGGTATGTAAGAAAGTATCACGCAAACCTTAAAGTGCTCTAGAAATGAGAGTAAGAAAAATAATGACTATTATTATAAATACTGTTCTCATTATCAGCATAGGGGAGAAATAGAATCTTGGGATGTTTTCCATTTCCATTAATACCTGGGGGAAAGGCAACTAGATAGCTTATGGATTCTGGGCCTGAGAGAGCTAGGCTTATCTTCAAGACTGCTACCATCACACCCCCGTTTCTTTCACACTCTCTACAAATATGTTACGTCACCACTAACCAAATTCCAAAATCAAAAATGGAGGCGAGAGTACACCAATAAAAATGGAACATTGATGGAGGCAATGGCAACTATGGTTACGTGATTGAAAACAGCCTAGCAGTGCCTGAGAAGATACATAATTCACAAAGTGATCATTCTCCCTTTAAATGTAAATTGTAAAAAAAAAATAATGTTCTTAAGCTCACCAAGACACAATAAGTGCAACGATAATAATGATGACTGATAATTATAGAGAGCTTTAAAGTTTTGCAAAGCACTTCACATACATAATTCCCTTTTACGGGTGAGAAAATTAAGGGTCAGAGAGGTTAACGATTTGCCCGAGGTCACACAGCTTCTACCTATAGGAGGTAGAATCTGAATCCAGATCTTCCTAACTCTAAATTCTATCCACTACACCATACTGCCTCTAAAAACTTCTCACATTTATAATTTATACTTTTGTGAGCCTATTAGGTATTATATATTATTAGTGGTCTGAGTTTCCAAGACTTGCCAGAAATCCTTACTAAATATTCCACTTATTTGTACTGAAACCAGTTCCAAATAGGAAAGAGGTCCCTACACACTACCAAGAGGCACCTGGCACTCTTTTCTGGGATACAAACAAAGCTTTTTCTACTCTCCCCCTAAAAGCCCACATGCCCATGAGTCCCACAGGTCAGAGCCTCTATACCGCAGCTCTTGAAATGGAGTCCATGAACATTTTAAAAATATATTTTGATAGCTATTTCAATAGAATTGATTTTCTTTGTAATCTTACGGATTTTACTTTATACATTGAAAACCATTATTCTGAGAAGGGTCAGACTACCAAACGGGTCCATAATACACAAAAGCTTAAGAAGCCCTGCTCTATGCAATATATCAAAATGCCCAAAGCCTCTAGCAATGCCTTTGCCACATCTAGCGTGGGGAACCTTCAGAAGGTTTTATTGGCTGCCTCGGGTGAGAAAAGTTCATCATAAACACTGATTACCACTTCTAAAATGCTTCATTTATTAGTACCTTAGACACTAGACTGATTAGTTTCCTTATATGTTCTTATTTGCTACATTGCCTTCACATCCAGAAGAATTTAACTATAGCTGATAATCATCTGTAAGCTGACTTCCTTTAAATCATTAATCCTTTGCTAACTGAAGCATACAGGAAATGAGTGGAAGAAGGGAATTTAGGGGCCAGAAAAAATGTTCAATGAGAAAGAATTTCCAGGAAAATGCCCTCCCTTTCCCGACTTCCCTCTACTTTTTCCTGAACACTACATCTGTATCTGACGGGAAAAGACTGCAACTACCACCAGTACTTTTCCCCAAGTCATTCATTCAAAAGGCAAAATTTCTATCATCAGACCATCTTTCCTCAAAAGTCCATTTACTCAAATCTAAGTATGAGTCATGGGAAGCTGAGTTCATTATTAGAACTTGATAGATTTCTAAAAGAGCTACTCAATTACATAGGGCCAGTTTCTACTTTGGGATAGAGTCTAGACCTGTGATTTCATTAGTATAGTGTCAAGATATTAGGAGACACTCTATTTTCCTGAAGTAAGGCCCAATGAGCAAGCTGTGCCCTGAACTTGGCATGACAACCCTCTGGATGATCTCACCCTCTGGCAAAATTATATAATTTTTGTATTGCTTTGAGCCTTATTTCCCAGGGGATCCCAGGCGAACTGGTACTGTAGCTGACACGCTGAAGAAGAAAGTGATCAGTTAAATCTCCTGACATGCTAAGTGAACCGATCTAGATACTTTGATCCTGTTCCTACCACACCAACATTGGTTCTGTACCCCGCTGAATAATCACAAGGCTCGACAACCCTAACAACTTGAGACAATCACAAAGCACAACAATTCTAATAACTTAGATACTGTTCCCACAGCACCCAGGAACACTTGTATTGTCCCAAGAAATGCCAACTGTAGGAACTGTTTACTCAAGACTAATGAGTGCTGCCTTCTTATGGTTTTCATGTATAAAAGCCCTACCCCTGCCATAAGCCATAAGCCCTCCTTCTCAGAAAGGTGGACTTCTGTTCGCAAGCATTTTCCTCACTTTGAAATTAAACTTCTGTTTGATTCCTGACTCTCCTGTCTCTAGCTTGCTTTGTTTCACTCCAGCCACCCACAGTGTAGAGACTGGTTCTGGTCCAGTTGACAATAGGTAATGTCCAGGACAGAAGAATCCCTCTACCGATGCAGGTGAGCACCTTCTCTGTAACTCAGTCTTAAAAGATTTGCCTGGAGCACTGAGGGGTTAAAGAATTTTCCCAGGATCATACAGTCACTATGTGTCAGGGACAGGAGTGGAATTGAGTCAGGCCTTCTTGGTTCCAAGCCTAACTCTCTACCCACTATAACAATTCACAGATTAAATTTAAAATTCTGGACCCTAATGCAGAAGCTGCCTAGAAAATCCCTTTCTCTTTGTCTGCCTGCTGAGCATTGGAATAATCCAAGTCCCTTAGTATGCTCAAGCTTGATCGCAGCAGCCATTTCCTGGTCTCCCTACCAGAACAGAAAATTAACAGGAGAACCCAAGAGGCGACGACTCCAATAACAATTGGGGAGTGAGGCGGTATTCCATTTAGTCAAAGCTCAAAGAATTACAGGAGACCAATGATTTGTGAAGCAGCTGACAAAAGGCTATCCCATTTTTAAAAGACATTTAGCAGCCTGCCCAGACAAACCAAAATTGAATTGCAACATCCAGGATGTGATTAATATATGAATAAGAACATCATTAGAAGTCCAATAGCATCGAGATTTAACCTTCATTCTACCGCTGATACAAAAAGGATTTCAGGGAAAAGAACAAAGACTATAATACCATCAGCAAAAAGCTGATACTAGCATCAGTCAGGCTGGTAGAGTCGGTTGTGGGATAAAGATATTTTCCAATAAAGTCATGAAGGATCTTGGTTTCAAAGTACAACCCGGAAATGCCAGGTTACAAAATTCTGATGAGAGTTACTAGAATTTACCTAATTAGCAGACGTAGCTTTAAGTCTAGGAATGTAGAAAACTTCAGGAGAGGACAGGCTTGTTCTGATGTTTGTTTGTTTTTTTTCATAATTCTATCCCTAGAGTTTAGCAGAATACCTTTTACTTGGTAGTCAGTCAGTTAATAAACATCAATTAAGTGCCAGGCACTGTGTTAAGAGGTAGGGATACAAAAAGAGGCAAAAGACAATCTCTGCCCTCAAGGAGCTCACAATCTAATAGGGAGACAACAAATAAACAAGTATGTTTATATTTGTATAAAACAAGATGTAGGCACTAGAATGAATAAGGGTTAGGAAAGGCTTCCTGTCCATTAAGATGGGATTTTAGTTGGGACTTAAAAGATGCTTAGGGAAGTAGTTGTTTAAGAATGGGAGATAAAGAAATGTCTGGTGTAGCATGAAGCCATGGAACAAAACAAAAAGGCGTGGCTTGCAAAAGGAACAGCATCTATAACCTTGTTATCATTGAGACCATGTTCTAACCGACTGAACTAATTACAGCTTCTATTGCTATCATAGGGGCAGCAAGGTTGGGCAACAGATAGAGTATCAGGCCTAGCCTCAGGAAGATTCATCTTCCCAGTTCAAATCTGACCTCAGATTAGCTGTGTGACCCTGAGCGAGTCACTTAATCCTGTTTGCCTCAGTTTCCCAATCTATAAAGTGAACTGGAGAAGAAAATGGCAAAAACCACTCCAGTATCTCTGCCAAGAAAAGCCCAAATGGAGTCACAAAGAGTCTGACATAACCCAAAAACAACTAACGACATCAAACAACTTACTTCTGACTCCCTAGGAAAGTTCTGGCAAGTTAATTTGATTTCTCTTGGCTTCAGTTTCCTTACATGCAAAATAGGGGGACTAGACAAGATCTCCAAGGTTCCTTCCAGTCCTAAATCCTATAACCTGGGTTCCAGGCCTGGCTCTGTCACTGACTACTTATGTGTCCATAGACAAACATTTCACCTCTCCAGTTTTCTCATCTCTAAAACAGGGGACTCCTCCAACTCCTCCTCCTTCCTATTTCACTGGTCTGGGGTCAGCAAAGTGCTATGCAAACATAAAGTATTACACACATGAAAGTTATCATTAGGGGGAGAGGACCTATTTCTGCTCCTACTCACCCAAGGAATGCCACCTTACCTTACCATCTTCCCAAGCTTTATCATCACCAGACATCACAGCCATGTACAAATACATAGACATTTGGACAGACACATTGAAGAAGGATACATTAAGATCCTACTTACCCAAAGTTCACTTACCTGTTGCCTGAAAATCCACGCAATAAATCTCAGGCATTTTACGTGTAGGAAATGTCCTTTGGACTTTACTCACTGCACAGTCACCTTCATTTTACAGAAAATTCCCACAAGCCCTTATTTGCTTATCCCTAGCCCACAGTGGATTGGAAGAGGTAAATTAGAATGAAAGTACGGAAGGATATCAGCTAAAGAATGATCCAATTCTATCCATAAGAAGCGACAGCAAGAGAGGAGATAGAAAAAATATGAAAAATAAACCGAAGAACTCTAAAAGCACAGTATTCTGGGATTAAGTACCAGAGGTTTTAAATACTATTGGCATACTGCCAAATTTATTATTATATTACTAAGATTGCCATACCTTCGTTTTTCATGATGTAATGGACGATTTGTCCGACAGTATCACTATTCTCATTTACGCTGTCGTTCATTTCTGAAAGAAAAAAGGTGACATTTTAGCAAACCACCTGCACCCTCTACAATTCTTAAATTTCTTAAATTCACTCAAATCGAGGGATATTTCACCCATCGAAAAGAGTCAAGGGGGTACCGGATGAACTAAGTAAAGTGGTGAGAGATTCTGAATTTCCTAAATTTGACTTGGATTTGTCAGGAATGCGGTATTCAGATGTTTCCTCGGTATTATTTTACAACAAAATAAAAGAACTGTTATCAGTATTTATTCCTGAATTTCTCCTTAACTGCTTGTCTATATTTTAAAATTGTAGCATCTTAAACCAGTCTTGCATCTACAACTTCCTACTGGACATCTTGAAGTGGATGTCCCAAAGACACCTTAAAAACTCAACACGTCCAAAACTGAATTCATTCTCTCTCCACCCAAACCCTCTCCTCTTCCTGCCTCTCCTATCAATACTAAGGGTACCACCATCCATGCAGTAACAATAACCAACAACAACACCTATATAGTGCTTACTATGTGATAGGCACATTAGCTCATTTACTCTCACAATGGCCCTGGGGTGTAGGTCTGTAGAACCCTGAGGCAAACAGAGCTTAAGTAGCTCACCCAGGGTCTGAGGCTTGAATCTGAACTCAAGTCTTCCTGATTCCAGGCACGGCACTCTAACCCAATGTACCACCTAGCTCCCTATCACCCAGGATCAAAGCTTAAGTGTCATTTCCAACTCTTCACTCTCATCCCCCTATATCCTACCTGTCAGTGAGGCCTCCTGATTTTACCTTTGCAATATGTCTCCCATGTAACCCCTTCTCTCCTCTGTCACAGCCATCACTTTGCTGCTGGCCCTCATCGCCTGGACCAGGGCTGTCCAAAATACGGCCCTCAGTGCAATTTTATGCAGCCCGCCTGTGGGTCTTAATTTTCACGAGTGAAAAAATAAAATAATAATTTGCATGGAATGTGTATTAGATTTTTTTAATTCCATCACTAATAAATAATCTCGTTGATGTTAACTTTCTTTGGTGTTTTTAAGCAGTATTACGGACAGAACACATTGCACAGAATTGATCTGTGGGATGCATTTCATTTGTACGATGCAGACTAGTCAGTATGCACCTACTTTTATACTGTTGCGTTGTAGCTTTGTTGTTTGGTGTTTGCTTTCACGCTTCGCACCTTCACCTGTTGTACTGATGACACGCGTTCCCCCACTTTCCATTAGTGTACTGTATTTTTTACTCTGGATGCAGCCCTCCAATAATTATTTTATTTTAATGTGGCCCTAAGATAACCTAAGGTCTGACAGCCCTGACCTGGACTATTGCAATAGCTTGCTGGTGGGTCTGCCTGCCAAAGGTCTCTCCCCACTCCAAGCCATCGTTGTCTTGGCTGTCAAAGAGATCTTCCTAGACCACACGTCTAACCATGTCAAACCTCTCTCTCCCACCACACACATACTTCAATAAACTCTAGTTTTATAAACACAGTTTTTCTGCATATTGTGTCAGAGATAACAGCCACCCTGGACTAGGAGGACCTCAAGGACCTTGTCTCCATCTCCAACAACTGAAACTCTATGACTGGAAGGTCTGAAATCTCCTCTTCATTCTTGGCTTTTCCCAGAAATCCCCTCCAAGGCTGCTGGACTGGAGCTGAGGCTGACGCCCCTGAATCCTGCCTCCACCATGTGTCTCCTCTTTGTCTGTCCACTTGTCCAAGTTCTCACCTCTCCTATGGCTCTATCAGCCTCCTCCTTGCCCCAGCTCAACCCAAGTGACCAGAGTTTGCATTGAGGTTAGCTCCTCCTGGGGCTATAGGGCTTTCTCTCTTCTCTATTCAAGTGTTGCGTCTCCTGTCTAACTTCCTGGGTCCCCAGATGTGCCCTATGTGAAATGAGTGGGTGATAGTTCTCGGAACTACCTTCTAACTTGGAGAAGCCTTCCCACCCTGTCCAGAGAACGAGGGAGGCTCCAGCCCGGGCTGGTGAGGCCCAGGAAGGCTCATGGACATATGTGTTTGAAACAATATTTGAAACAAGAGTCAGTAAGTAGGAAAAATTAATTTTAAAAAACAACTCCCTATCAAATCCTGGATTGAGTAAAAATATTTTGCTAAAAACGAATGCAGTGGATACAACACTGAGTCTGAAGTGAGAAAGACGTGAGTTCAAATCCAGCCTCTGACATTTAACTGGCTGTGTGATTCTGAGCAAGTCACTTAAGCCTCAGTTACATCAACATCAAAATGGGGATACTTTAGCACCTCCTTCCCCAGGTCCTAGTGAGGACCAAACAAGATAATCTTTGTAAAGTGCAAGTAGCCTAATAAATGCTTGTTTCTTTTTTTCCTGTGTTAGGTGTTTATCAAAGCCCTTCATAACTTGCAACTCTGACCTCCTCCTTCCAGTCTTCTTATGCCTTCCACCACCACATCAAATATATTCTGTCATCCAGTGACAATGGCCTCTTTGCCGTTCCTCGGACAAGACATTCCATTTCCGGACTCTGGGCGTTTGCACCAGCCGTCTCCCATGCCTGGAATGCTCTCCCTCCTCATCTCTGCCTCTTGCCTTCCCTGGCTTACTTTAAATCCCAGCTAAAATCCCACCTTTTACAAAAAGCCTTTCCTGACTGCCCCCCCCCCTTGATTCCAGTGCCTTCTGAGTGGGATGATGAAGCCTTTTGGATCTTGGCCTTTCTGTGAGTTGAGTGGGATGAATGGGGGTGGGGATTTTTCAGCGTGGCTCAGGGCTTCTGACTGTCAGCTAGGCCTAAGTTTTGAGTTATTACCTGTAGGAATCTGAAACTTAGAGCAGCCTGAACCGCCAACCCCCTCCCCTTCCCCAGCACAAGCCTCACCAACTAAGGATAAAAGTGTTTTCAAAAGTTGGCATTGGCTAAATTGTACCTGGGGTAGTAGATTTCCACGTTTACATTGTAAGCCTGAACTCCACCAATGAGAGTAAAGGGTCAGTGGTGGGGTGGGGGTTGTTTGCATTAGGGTATCAAGCTTAGTTCTGCCCTCTGGCACTGCTTCTCCTAACCAATAGACTCCCTACCCATTGTCTATCTGTTGGGAGACCGCCCTTTCCCTCAGGATCGTAACAAAATCCATTTCTACTTTCTACTTGAAAAGCCTCTGAGTTTCATTTTGGGTGAAGCTGCTGTCCCACACAATTCTGTCTGTTGATCTGTGTGTTTATACACAGTTTTTTTGCATATTATTGCCCCATTATTAGACAGTTTCTCAAGAGCAAGAACTGTTTTACCTTTCCTTGCTTCCCCAGTGCATAAGCAAGGCGCCTGCCACTTCACAGATACTTAATAAATGTTTATAGATTGACTGACTGACTGACTGGAAAATCTCCTAGTGGCTTCTCATTCTGCATTTATTCTAAGCCATAAACTTTTATTTAAGTTGCAGCATTCTCCCCATTTCCACATCACTCTTTAAGGGGAAAGGAAGGAAGGAAGGAAGCTAATTAAATAATCTCCTTGCTTTGTACTCCAATTCCTGGCTTACCATTCCAATTCAAATGTTAGTCTTTTGTTTTCTAATTGGACAACAATCATTTGTGTGCTACTGTATACTCAAAAAAATTCTTGGAGCCATTTGAGAGCATTTCAAAACTGCCCAAATGGCTGTAATTTCCATTTGGCCAGCATTCTCAAAACGGTTTCCCATGTTCTTTTAAAACGTATCTGTCCATTTTCAGAAGCTAAATAAGGAAACATGAATTCTATTCAAATGTACAAAGCCATTGTAGGTGAGAGTGGCAGCCAGTAGCCCGGCTTTGCTCGACCTTCAAAAATAAAAGCCTCTCTCTTTCCTCTAAATTGCTCAGACTCATTTGTTAGTGTGAACCATGTAACAAATGACAGCATCTTAGAAACCTCAAAACTTGGACCTGCCAAGAATGAATGAGTGCACTTGCTGTCTTCCTTACAGAAAGGCACAAATTAGGCACATACGTGGAAAAGAGACTTCAGAAAAGAGAAGCCCCAACACCGCAGAGGGGATGCTCACTAGGAGGAAGTACAGTTTTCTGTTTACAAACACTATCTGAGATTTCCTTCTAAGTTTGCTCATAAGTTTTAGTATGACTCATTATGCAATGAGCCTTTAAAGAGTAGTGGGGGTGTGGAAAAATAACTGGGTCAGCTGACTATGGAAGAGCAAACCTCTCCCCTCACAGGGCCTGGCTCACCCATGACCTCTGCCAAAGCGCCCCTTTCTGCCAAAATAGTATCAGAGGGCTACAAGACTCATGGAAAGGGCCTATTTCATCCTCCAAACCGAACTGGGGGAAGATATGTTCTTCACTAAAGTTTCAACCTTTTGGCTAAATAAAAGAGAAAAAATAAGACCTTTAAGTCATTCACCAGATTTTGCATATGTATGAACCTGCACTGGTTTTCAGTATTTCACAATCTTATCTTCTATACAAATAAGTAAAAACTTATATTCAAGCTTATTTATGTGTAAGAATGTGTAATTGAGATCATTTCACAGCAAAACAAAAAAGACAACAAGGGACTCAAGGCCTATATGCATCATCCTAGCTCCTTTTATTAATCCAGGTATTTTCATTTTCATTTAAAAGTACAATATTTCTGCATTGGAATGATATGAAATACATGAAGCAAGTGAGAAGCTGAGGTATATGTGAGAGTGCTTTTGTGTTTTCTGATAACATAAGTCTCTAAATCAGGGTTTCTTAATCTGAGGTCAGTGAACTTTTTTTAAACTATTTCAATATTAATTGGGTTTTCATTTGTTAACCTAATGAATTTTATCTTAGGCACTTAAAAACATTCCTCTGAGTAAGAGACCACAGGCTTCTCCCAAGTGCCAAAAAGGTGCATGACACAAAAAAAGATTGTGAATTCCTGCTCTAAATAGTCCTGGCCTGAAGTTGTCTTTCTAACAGGACAAAAAGGATGGGAACTCATGTGAGTATTGATTGATGGAACTGCGGACATTTACCCAGGAGAAGAGAAGACGTGACATGGAAGAGATGTAACAGTTGTTTTCAAATATTTACAGCTGTCACAAGGAAGAGAAACGAGACTTGTTCTCCTTAGCCCCAGGCAGCAGAGCTGGGATCAGTGGGACATAGGCTACACAAGCAGATTTTATTTAACCCTCTAAAAATAAGTAAGTGACCAAGGATTCAGGGTATGTGGTTAGCTGGCTTGGCAGGAGGGAGGAGGAATTCCTCTTTTTAAAAAGTGGGGTCACTTACCTATCTTTTCAACCTTTTCCGCAATATCTTGTTCGGCTTCTGTCGTACACCGATAGCCCTTCTTCTTAAGCAGATGGCAGATAAAGACTCCAAAAAGTCCCATGATGAAGAAAACTGGAACTAGCACAATAGCAACATATTCCGGGTGTCCATTCCCAGCATTGTTTGTAGGAGACGGTGTCGTCCCTCCACTGGAAGAAGCTAAAAATGATGAAATTGAATAGGAATAAACGTGGGATCCTGAATTTGAGCGTTTTTTTTTAAATCTATCTCACAAGGTCAGCAGCTAGAAAGCAGGTTGTGTGGAAACGACTGGAAGGTTTTGAACAGACTGCGATGTGTGCATGTTGGCCAAAAATGGGAATATGATCTAAAGTTTCACAGAAGTAGAGTGTCCAGAATGAGGGAAGGCCTACTCCTGTTGTACTTGACCCACTTTGACCATATCCCATGAGGACATTAACAAGACAGAAAGCATCCAGCAGGCGGTCAGGATGGGAAGTCCACAAATCCACCTCACCTGGGATGAGTTTAAAAAAATAACATACTGGGGATATTTCATCTGGAGAAGTAAAGACTCGTGGTGTGTGAAGATATGTTAACTGCATTAACTTAACTGAAAGCTTGTCATATGGAAGAAGAATCAGATTTATTTCACTTGGGTCTCAAGGAAGAGAATTAAGAGCAATGAGTAGAAATTACGGGAAGGCTTTTTAATTTAGCTTAATTATCCACATTCACCATAAGAAAACACTTCTTAACACAGCTGCCCAACAACTGAATGGATTGAGATGGCAAAGGAAGGGTTCATTAGTAATTGAGTTCCCCAAACCTGACTAGAGATAATTCAGGGAAGGCTGCATAAGTGCTTGTTTCATATAATGCAAACAGCAGTCTGGCTCTGAGTTGAGGTTAGACTAAATAAATGACTTCTGAAAAAGGAAGTGTGGGCTTTAGAGTCAGAGCATCAAGGGTCAAATCCTGGCTCTTCCTGTCTGTGTAAACTTAGAAACCTAAAAATTTAAAAAAGTCACAACTTCT
>JAQQSZ010010733.1:0-12433 GCA_028646595.1 Phalanger gymnotis
TAGGATCTTTGACTTTGTTGACTTCTTCTGGCTGTATGTTTTGGTCTTCTTTGTCACCAAAGAAGGATTCCAGAGTCTGAGACTGAATCTGGGTGCATTTTCACTGCCTGGCCATGTTCCCAGCCAACTTACTTGATTCTTGAGTTTTTCAGCAGGGTATGACTGCTTGTAAATTAAAGAGTTTCTATGTTCCACTCATCGGCAGGTGCGCTGCCACACCAGCACTCCTCCTTCCCCAAGAACCCCCTACCCAGACTGGGCTTAGATCTTCAGCAGGCTCTTCACTCTTACTCTGATCAGCCACTTAATTCCTCCCACCAGGTGGGCCTGGGGCCAGAAGCAACTGCAGCTGTAGTTCTAAAGCTGCCCCACCTCTGCTGCCCCTGGGGCGGTGGCCAAACAGCGAACTCCTGCATTCACTCTGTCCCCAGCAGCTTTTCCCACTAACCTTCTCTGTTGTCTTTGGTGTTTGTGGATTGAGAAGTAACTGCTGCAGCTCACTGATTCAGGGCTCTAGGGCTTGCTCTGCCCAGCTCCTGCTCTGGTTGGTCTGCACTGCCCACGCTGGGCTCTGCTCCACTACCTTCAGCTCCCAGCTCCATGCGGGATAGACCTTACTGTGTTGTTAAGCAAAATTGTCTCATTAGCATGGCTTTTGTTTCTTTTGAGTGGAAGTACTTTCAGCTGTTAAGTGCTAAGCCCCAGGCCCAGGGCCCTGTCAGGTGTGAAACCTGTGTGGATGTGGATTGGTGACTTAGGAGGGGCCAGCTGGGGAACCAATTGTCTCTGGTCCTTGAGGTGGGGCTTGAGAATGCCAGAAGCTCGGCTTCGAGGAGGGGTGAGCCGGGAGACAACTTCGGTGGTGGCAGAAGGTGTGGAAGCTGAAAGCTGCAGAAGCAGAAAGCTGCAGAAGCCAGAAGCTGCGGAGGCAGGAAGCTACGGAAGCAGGGCTTACCCGAGTGTGAGCAGGAACATGAGGCCAGTGAACATGATTTGGCTAAATACTATCTTGTTTTTCTGTGGCCTCCTGGTTGCCCTTGTGAGATGGGCTTTCTGGGCCTGGAGTCTTTTTGTCAAAATGTTGGAATGGGGAGGCTGGTTCAAGGTTTTGCTGCGGTGGGGCCTAAATAAATTTCTTGTTGTTTTCTCCTTAGAGAATCTCTCATACCTTGCGATTTCAGACCATTCAAACATATACATGATTATATTTGAGATCATAAATTTGGCCTTCCTACTACACTTACCCAGAGACCATCCATGCTGTCCTGGGCTGGAGTCCTGCTTCTCTCTGCTATTTTGTGTGTCCTGCAGCTCTAGAATTGGTTCTGAGCCATTTTTATAGGTTTTTAGAGGGACTTGGCAGGGAGCTCACACCAGTCCCTGTTTTCCAGCCGCCATCTTGGCTCCTCCCCCTTTTGAGCTCTTTCTTAAGGTAGGACTCTGCTTCCCTCATGGAGAGTACGCTGTCCCATGCTTTAGCAGTTTTTCGCATCTATTTTCATATATATTTCTTGACACTTTGTAAATTTTCAATTCTTCTTAAATGGCTTGTTCTAAGCAGAGGTTATTTTCTCTTCTCCTGGCCTGTTCTCTGTGCTGTGAGTGACCACAAGCACTCTTTTCTGTCTTGGAACTGTGAGGATGGTGCCCTCTCCACAGCTGCTACAAGCTCTGTCATACCAGTGCTCCTCCTCACCCCAGTTCCACCACCCAGGACTGTGACCTAGATCCAAGCAAGGCAAAGCAAGAGAATCCAGCCTCGGTACCAGCAAAGAGATGCCTGCAATCCCCCTCTGATCTGTTGCTTTATCCCCCTACTATCTGTGGGCCTGGAGCTCTGGAGCCACTGCTTCTGCTGCTGCCACCGCTGCCACCACCACCACCACCACCACTACTATTCCCCTGGGGCTAGGGCCAGACCATGTTCTTTTATCACCCAGGTCCAGCAGAGTTTTTCCACTGATCTTCTACTTTGTCTTTGGTTTTTGTGGCTTGAGAAGTCTGGAAATTGCCACAGCTGCCAGGGATTCAGTCCCCTGAGGCCTGTTCCATCCCCATCTGCTGGCATGGTCCATACTGGACTGTGTTCTGCTCCCAGCCAGGTGTGATACACCTTTCCTTTCAACCTTCCTGGTTGTCTTGGGCTGAAGATTTGTTTTACTTTTTTGTGGCATCTGTAGCTCTAGAAATTTTTAAGATTCATTTTTACAGGTATTTGGAGGGGTTTGGGGGAGAGCTTAAGCAAGTCCCTGTTTTTACTCAGCCATCTTGGCTCTATCCCCCCTGTTAATTCTATTTTAATGATGCTTGATATACATACTAGGTTTTATTTGTTAGTAACTCTATCTTCCTTCTTCTGATTCTTAACTATGAAATTACTATTGAAAATAATATTTCATGAATTATATGAAATTGTTGAAATATTTTTATACCTTTTGTCAAAATAATGTTGGAGAAGCTATCCATTCCTTAGAGTTATAGAAACACTATCTTTAAAAAAATAATCTTTTCTTTTATAAATTGATATCCTGATTGAATTTATGTTATCAAATGCCCAAGGAGTTCTTTTCAAAATTCCCTTCCTAAGTACACTCATCTCCTTTTCCAAATAACTTGACACATCTCTGTTGTTGTTTTATCTCTAGGTGTAATTTCTGGAATTTGTATTAAGTGAAGATTTTCAAAACCTTCAGTTTCTTCAGCTTCTTCCTCTTCAGATTTTAGCAGTTGCTCAATTTCTTCATTTATTTTATCTGACAGAAGTGCTAAATGAATCATTGGTGCCACCACATACCAATTTTGTTGGGTCATTTGTAAAGGTCTTCCATATTCCAGAGTTCAGATAGCTCTATCTGTGACTGGAACATCTAGCTACTTTGCATCTATGTTTTAATTGTATCTTGACAAAAGGAATAGCAATACTTAGTATGGAACTCATTTTCGCAAAGATTAAGAGACGTAAAGATATGAAGCGACAATCTAAATTTCAGTCCAAAGGAAAAAAAAATCTTCCTCAGCTTTAACTCTGATCCTAATCTATGTTGTTTTGAAAATGAAGTCAAAGGTTTTTGTTGTTTTTCCTTCCCTCCTTCCTTCCTTCCTTCCTTCCTTCCTTCCTTCCTTCCTTCCTTCCTTCCTTCCTTCCTTCCTTCCTTCCTTCCTTCCTCCCTTCCTTCCTTCTTCTCTTTTTCCCTCTCCTTCCTTCCTCTTTTACTTTCTTCCTTCTTTCTTTGTCTAAAGCATTCAGGTCATTTCCTCATGTTACCCTAGATTTTCTGGCAGAAAACACAATCATTGCATCTATGGATATTGAGAGGAAATAAGAAAGGCATGATAGAAATAAGACATCTTGGAAGCACAGAATCTGTGACAGCGCTGCAGCTACTCCTGGGGCTATCAGCCCACAGTCAAAAGTTTGAAACTCACCTTCTTGAACTTCCAAAAGCCGAGGAGACTGAGGAAACTCTAAGAACTCCCATTCCTTCCTTGAATAACCCAGATAATACTGCGCTAGGAAAAACCCTGGAATAAAGGTGCCAGAAGTGGGGGTTCAGTAATCTTTTAGCTGGGGAAGGTAAGAAGATCCCCTCAAGTGGTGATGGAAGGAGACCAGTGGAAGAAGGGAGGAATTCCAGCAAGATCCATCTTAGCAGATGTGTGGGAGTTCCCAAGGCCCAGCTGGTGGACCTGGCAAGTACAAATACCAGGACCCCAGACATGCCTTTGCACAGCCAGGGGAATGTGCTGGTGTCAGATACACTGCTCGTCCACTAAAAGAGATATCAAATTGAAAACTCCAAGTAATTTTTGTAGCCATCTACAGAATTATCAGGTCAAGGAGAAAACACTGCAAGCAGACAGAAAGAAACAATTCAAATATCATGGAACTACAGTCAGGATCATACAGGACTTTGCAGCTTCTACATTAAAAAACAAGAGGGATTGGAATATGATATTCTGAAAGGCAAAGGAGCTTGGGCTACAAATTTAGATCAACTATTCAGCAAAATTGAGCATAATCTTACAGGCAAGGAGATGGACATGAAATGAAATAAGGGAATTCCAGAGCCTCCTGATGAAAAGACCACAAGTCAATAGAAAATTCGATATTCAAATACAAGACTCAAAAGAGGCATAAAAAGGTGAAGTGGGGAAAAAACCAGAAAAAAAGCCTTGTTATTCAACTAGGGCAAACTGTTTACATCCCTATATGAGAGGATGATATTTGCTGATATTGAGAATGGTATAGTCAGTACGGCATCTAAAAGGGACATACATAGACAGAGGGTGTGGGTATAAATTAACTGATGTGATGATAAAAAAATAACTAAGAGAGGAAAAGGGATTGTCATGAGAGAAGAGGTAAGGAGGAGGCAGAAAAGGGTAAATTATATAACATGAAGATACACAAAAACATATTATAGTAGAAGGAAAGAATGGAGGGAGAAGAGCAATGTTAGATCTTTACTCTCATCAGATTTGGTTAAAGGAGGGAATAACATATTCTGTTAAGTATAGAAATCAAACCTGCCCTAGAAGCAGTAGAAGTGGAAAGGGGACAAATGGTGTTGTTAGAAGGGAGGGAAGAAATAATAAGGGAATAGGGTAAGATAAGAGGTGGGGCTGAAAGGGAGGGAATATGGAGGGAGGCAGTGGTCAAAAGCAAAACTATTTTGAGGAGGGTAAGAGAGAAGGGAGAAATAAAAACACAAACAGGGTGGGGAATATGATGAACAAAAAGACACAGATAGTAATCATAACTCTGAACATGAAATGGATGAATTCTTCCATAAAACAAAAGTGAATAGCAAAATGGATTAAAAACTTGAAATCCTATAATTTTTTTTTTACAAGAAATATATTTGAAACAGGGGGATACACACAGAGTGAAGGTAAAAGGCTCGAGTAGAATATGTTTTGCTTCAGCTGAATTAAAACAAAAAAGCAGGGGCAGCAATACTAACAGACTGAGAATTAATTGAAAACCAATCAGAAACAGTCAATAACTTCATTAAAGAGAAGGACAATAATGAGACAACATACCAAAACTCATGGGATGCAGTAAAAGCAGTTTTTAGGGGAAGTTTTATATCTCTGAATGCTTAAATGAATAAAATAGAGAAAAAAGGTGATCAATGAATTGGGCACACCTGAAAAAGCTAGAAAAAGAACAAACTGAAAATCCCCAAGTCAATACCACATTTGAAATACTGAAAACCAAAGGAGAGATTAACAAAATTGAAATCAAGAAAAGTATTGAACTAAAAAATAAAACTGAGAGCTAGTTTTATGAAAAAAAAAAACAATAAAATTGGTAAACTTTTGGTCAAGTTGGTTTACAAAAGGAAAGAAGAAAATCAAATTACCAGTATCAAAATGAAAAGGGTCAATTCACCTCCAATGAAGAGGAAATTAAAACAATAATTAGGAATTATTTTGCCTGATTTTTTGCCCATAAATTTGTTAATCTTGGGTAAATGGATAAATTTTTACAAAAATATAAATTGCTTAGTTTAACAGAAGAAGAAGTAAAATACCTGATGTAGTAGGAAGGCCTAATTTATGACCTCAAAGAGAATCATACATATGTCTGAATGGTTCAGAATTGTTAGATATAAGAAATTCTCCAAGTAGAAGGCATCAAAACATTTATTTGGGCCCCGCGGTGGCAGACCCACGAACCAGCCTCCCCATTCCAATATTGTGATCATAAGCTTCCAGGCCCAATAAGCCCGCCTCACAAGAGTAACCAGGAGGCCACAGAAAAGCATGATGGCATTAAACCAATTCATATTTACTGGCCTCAAGTCCTTGCTCGCACTTCTGGGTCCACACATGGGTTGGCTCTGCTTCTGCAGCTCCTGCTTCGGCTTTGGCTTTTTTTAGCTTCAGCTGTAACTGTCTCTTGGCTTGCCTTTCCTTGCAGCTAAGCCTCTGGTGTCCTCAAGCCCCGCCTGAATGACCAGAGGCCATTGGTTCCCGAGTTGGCCCTTCTTAAGTCATCAATCTACACCCACACAGGTTTCATACCTGATAGGGCTTTGGGCCTAGGGCTTAGCACTTAACAAGAACAGCTGAATCACGCAAAGTAAAGGAAAGCCAAACCCAAACTCCTGAAGTGCCAAGGAGCCCATTTTGCCTTACTGACACACTTGAATAACCCGATATCAGAAAAAGAAATTGAGCTAGCCATCAATGAACTCCCTAGGAAAAAATCTCCAGGGTCAGATAGATTTACAAATGAATTGTATCAAACATTTAAAAAACAATTAATCCCCATACTTAATACACTATTTAGGAAAATAGGTGAAGAAGGAATCCTACCAAATTGTTTTTATGACACAAATATGGTGCTAATACCAAAACCAGGAAGAGTCAAAACAGAGAAAGAAAATTATATACCAATTTCCCTAATGAATATTGATGCAAAAATTTTAAATAAAATATTAGCAAAAAGATTGCAACAACTTATTAGGAGAATAATACACTATGACCAGATAGGTTTATTCCAGGAATGCAAGGTTGGTTCAATATTAGGAAAACTATCAGCATAATCAATTATATCAACAACAAAACTAGCAGAAACTATATGATAATCTCAATAGGTGCAGAAAAAGACTGTGACAACATGTAATACCTATTCCTATTAAAAACACTAGAAAGCATAGGAATAAAATGTCTTCCTTAAAATATTAAGTAGCATCTACCTAAGACCATCAGCAAGATCATATGTAATGGAGATAAGCTAGATGCATTTCTAATAAGATTGGGGATGAAGCAAGGATGTCCATTATCACATCCCTATTATAAAATTTTGTCCTAGAAATGTTAACTTTAGCAATAAATGAAGAAATAAATTGAAGGAATTAGAATAGGCAAAGAAGGAACTAAATTCTCACTCTTTGCAGATGATATCATGATTTACTTAGAGAATCCTAAAGAATCAAGTAAAAATCTACTTGAAATACTAAATAACTTTGGCAAAGTTCCAGGATATAAAATAAACCCACATATATCCTTGGCATTCCTATATATTACTAACAAAGCTCAACAGTAAGAGATAGAAAGAGAAATTCCATTTAACATTACTGTAGACTATAAAATATTTGGGAGTCTACCTGCCAAGACAAACCCAGGACCTATATGAACACAATTACCAAACACTTTTCACACAAATAAAGTCAGATCTCAATAAATGGAAAATCATCAATTGCTCGTGGTTAAGCCAAGATACTATACAGGGTGTCCCTAAGGTCTGTACACGTAGGAATCTCATTAACATCTCATTAACCATTTCACCAAAGACTCTGTTGTTCAGTGATTTCTTTTTCTGGTGTATGCTGAAGGAGAAGTTGTATTCAATGAAAATCACAGATGCAACACACTTGATTGAACGCATAAAGAGTGCATATGCTAAAATTGACGGCAATGTGGAGTTATTTCATCAAGTTCATGTGAATCTTGCAAAGAGCATCAACCTTTGCATCACAAATGATGGCAATCATACTGAAAATGTAGTGTGTTATTTGTCTTACCTAAATTAATTTACTTATGCATTGCCATACCAACCAAACTCCCAAAAATTATTTTACAGAGCTGGATAAGATAACAACAAAATTCCTCTGGAAGAACAAAAGGTCCAGAATATCAAGGGAATTAAAGAAAAGAATTGCTGGGGAAGGTTGCCTACCCATACCAAATATTAAATTGCATTATAAAACAACAATCATCAAAACTACATTGTACTGGCTAAAAAATAGAGCCTTGGATCAGTGGAATAGGTTCTATTCTTTGATAAACCCAAAGAGTCCAGTTTCTAGGTTAAGAATTAACTATTTCTCAAAAACTGCTGGGAAACCTGGAAAATAGTATGGCAGAAATTGGGCATGGACCAATATCTTACACCATATAACAAAATAAAGTCAAAATGGTTTCAAGATTTAGATATAAAGGCTGATACTATAAGCAAAATGGAAGAGCAAAGAATAGTTTACCTTTCAGATTTATGGAGAAGGGAAGAATTTATGTCCAAATGAGATACAGAGCATTGTGGAATGCAAAATGGACAATTTTGATTATGTTAAATTGAAAAGTTTTTAAAAAACAAAAACAACAGCCAATGCAACAAAGATTAGCAGGGAAGCAGAAAATTGGGAAAGACATTTTACAACCAGTGGCTCTGATAAGGGCCTCATCTCTAAAATATACAGAGACTGAGTCAAATGTATAAGAATACAAGTCATTCTCCAATGGAAAAATGGTCAAAGGATATGAAGAGGCAGTTTTCAGAGGAAGAAATTAAAGATATCTTATATGAATATGAAAAAATGCTCTAAATCATTTTTATTAGAAAAATGCAAATTAAAACAACTTTTAGGTACCACATCTCTCCTGTCAGATTGGCTAACGTGAAAAAAAAGGAAAATATTAAATGCTGGAGGAAAATAGGAACACTGTTACTTTGTTGATGGAGTTGTGAGGTGATCCAGGTATTCTAGAGAGCAATTTGGAACTATGCCCAAAGGGCTATAAAAATCTGCATACCCTTTGACCCAGCAATAACATTTCTGGGGCCGTATCCCAAAGAGATCACACAAGTGGCGAAAGGACCCATATGTACAAAAATATTCACGGCAGCTCTTTTTGTGGTGGCAAAGAATTGGAAATGAAGCTGATGCCCATTAATCAGGGAATGGCTAAACAAGTTGTGGTATATGAACGTAACGGGATACTATTGTGCTATAAGAACTGAGGAACAGACTGACTTAATAATAACCTGGAATGACTTATGTGATCTGATGCTGAGTGAGGGGAGTAGACCCAGGAGAACATTATAAAGGATTAGAGAAATATGGTGTCTGTGATGACTAACTTTGATAGCCTTGGCTCTTCTCAGAAATACAAGGTTCAAAGACAGCTCAAAAAGACTCATGATGGAAAAAGCATCCACATCCAGAAAAAGAATTATGCAGATCGAGGCTATTTGCTCTCTTTTTTCCACTTCCTTTTTGGTTTTGTTTCTTCTTTCTCATGATTCATTCCATTGGTGATAATTCTTCTTTACAACTTGACTATTGTATAAATAAGTTTAATGTGAAGGTATATGTTGAACCTATATTGGATTACATGCCAACTTGTGGGGGGAGGTGGGAGGACAGGGAGGGAGAGAAAATTTAGAATTCAACAACTTGTGAAACTGAGTGTTAAAAGCTAAAAATGAAAAATAAATTAAAAGAAAAAGTAAAACAGCTCATTAAAGGGTAATTTTTTTGCCCACCTTCCTGCTCTGAGATTCAGGGGACTTGAATTACACATCAATACGATACTTCATAAACTCTCCACAACATCTCAGCTTAAGCCTGATAGAAGAATGCTTACTTAACTCTCTCTGTACATTGGGTTGAGAGATTTCATTTCTCAGATCGTTCATCGCCGTGCTCCACTGATTCCAAAAGGCCTAGTAATCTATATTACAGTAGGCACACATTAGCACAAATCATTTAAATACTTACTTTGTAGAGTTGTGATTTTTATTACAAGTCTTTAAAAAGTCTCCACTCTGGACTCTCTAGTAGAACATACTATAACATGAATTCCTGGAGACCAACCAACAGGACAATCTCAGAATCAGCCAGTCTAAGTATTAATTAAATACTGACTATATGCTGGGTACTATGCTAAGCACTTGAAGTTGCAAAGAAAGGAGAATGAAAATTCATACTCTAAAGGAACTTACAGTCTACTGAGACAAAATTAAAATAACTATGTATAAACAAGGTATATAAAGATAAGTTGTAGATAACTTTCTAATTATAGCTTAACCTCTTGACTTTAAAATATATTTTAAGGAGTTCAATTTTCCACTATTCTGAAGAAGAAACCTCTCTGTGCTGATGTCTGCTCTATGAAATTATTTAATTACAATTATATCTGGTTATACAAAACAGATATACCATTTTTTTCTCCTTTAATGGGTACTAATATCTTTGGTAGTCGTTATTTAATAACCTTTTCTGAATGTTCTTTGTATTTAATAAGAATTTGTCAAATGTCTACTATATGGAAAGCACTATGCTAGATGCTAGGAATGACAGGACTTATAAAGAAACTATGCATTCCCTTAAAAAGAAGTTCAAGAAAGATATCTTTCTGGTGAAAAAAAATGTGTGTATTTTGTCGTTGTTAAGTTATTTCAGTTGTGTTGAACTCTTTGTGACATTTGAGGTTTTCTTAGCAAAGATAATTGAGTGGTTTGCCATTTCCTTCTCTAGTTCATTTTACAGATAAAGAAACTGAGGCAAACAGGGTTAAGTGACTTCCCCAGGATCACACAACTAGTAAGTGTCTGAGCAGCTCTTAATAGCTTAGTGATAGTAATATTATCAACTAATATTTGTATTATCTTTAAGTAGTATTTTGCAAAGTATAACTTGAGACCCTTCCAAGGGGTGCTGAGGGTCAAATCTGTTTTCATAATATTAATGAGTTATAGAAATTTTTAAAAAAGCAAATATTGGTAGATATTAACCAGAAATATAAGAGAGAGGTTTTGGGATGTCCTCAGTAACTTTTAAGAGGGTAAAGCAGTTTTGAGACCAACAAGTTTTAAAACCACAATTTCAGGTTTTGCAAATTACTTTAATAATATTATCTAATCTGGCAAGATTTAAAATAAACAAACACAAAGAATTTACAAAGTCATACAAAGTCATCTAAATGAGAGAACTAAAGACTAAGGAAATGTTTCCACAATCTGACTAGCAGCTTCTATGGGGGTGCAAGATCCACCCATAGCCAACACCCAGAAAGCTGCCAGCACCCAGAAAGCCCAAGTTCTTTTGATCTGCCTTAATAAGGAGAGCAAGGTGAAGGGGTTGGCAAGCTTACTTTAATTCAGCACACAAATATCATTCACTTAGTTCAGGGGATAAAGCCAGCACCCTGAACTTCAGAGCAAAATGCAAGCAAATTACAAACATCAACAGACAGACCTTGTCTGATTCAAATCCCAATACATAGCTACCAGAGTTCAACAAAGTCTCAGCATCCGGGTTCACAAGCTGGAGGGCTCCTTAGCTACAGCTGCCCAGAGTCTCCTCATCAACACCATCTCAAGAGCCCTTAATCAAACTACAAACAGACAGACCCAATACAATTCATAGTTACCAACATCTAGGTTCAGCCTGGGAGTTCAGAACAAGGGCTGGCCCAGAGTCATGCACCACCACTGCTGTAGCAAAGAGCTCCAGGGAGGAGAAGGCCAACCCCTGGCTTTATATCTTTGTCAGGGTCAGGGGTGAGTCACACATGCGACTCACCCACATGACCTAGAATCACCACAAAGAGCGACTTAAATCTATTTGATCTAAAAGCCTCTGCTGTCCCAGACATGTCACTCAAACTCATGTCTAAACTAAGCCCTCCCCTGAGGCAAGGAGGCACCAAGGACACCCAAATCTAATCAAGGAAGCAAAGGCCAAACTCTCCAAGAGCACTTAGTTGAACTGAGTGCTTAAGAGCCCATTTTGCTTACCAGCACACTGCATACTCCAGGATACGTGGTCAATGTATCCTGGAGCATGCAGTGTGCTGGTAAGCAATGTCTCCCATGTCACTCAAACTCCTTAGCTACAGCTGCCTGGAGTCTCCTCATCAACACCATCTCAAGAGCCCTTAAACAAATTACGGACAGACCCAATACAATTCACAGTTACCAACCTCTAGGTTCAGCCCTGGAGCTCAGAACAAGGGCTGGCCCAGAGTGATGTGCCACCACTGCTGCAGCAAAGAGCTCCAGAGAGGAGAAGGCCAACATGGCTGATGTATCCAGATTCTGGCACAAGCCAGGAGGGGCCACCAGAACTAGAGAACCAGGAACCCAGGGGCTTGGAATTCAGCCCTGGGGCAAGATGGAAACTTTGCAGCAAGACACCGAGTCTGCCTTTTTGGTCCCTTCAGCTTGGGCTGCTTGGGATCCAGGAGGGAGACATGGATTTGTTTTTGTTGGGGTGAGGGAAGCACCTTGGACCTCCCAGGGACCCCACCCAATTGGCTTTTATCATCTAGTCATCCCTCAGGATTTGGAACAGGGGACTGGAACATAATGGGGAGAACAGATCCTAAAAGAACTTTGTTTGGACTCTTTCTTTGAAATTGGGACTTTGGGTGCCACGTGGAAACCTGCAATGGCAGTATGGGGAGGAGACATCCCCAAGAGAACTCTGTTTGTTTGTTTGCTTTAGGACTTTACAAACTGAAGCATGCCTGTGCCTCAGGGTACTGGGAAAAAGCCTGCAATGGCAATGTATATGCTCAAAAAGTATTTTATGAGCTAAAGAGATTAACTTACTTTGACCTAGGGGTGGACATTTGAATTGTTAACAAGTATTTTGGGAATGATTGATTTGAAGAGATTATCTTGCTGGGACCTAGG
>JAQQSZ010010734.1:0-12433 GCA_028646595.1 Phalanger gymnotis
TTTCACAACATGAGTGTTGTAGAAGGGTTATACATAATGATACGCATGTGGCCCATGTTGAATTTCTTGACTTCTTAGGGAGGGTGGGTGGGAAAGGAAGAGGAGAGAGAATTTGGAAGTCAAAGTTTTAAAAAATAGATATTCAAAAACAAAAAAGTTTTTTTTCATGCCACTAGAAAATAAGATACACAGGCAATGGGGCGCAGAAATTTATCTTGCCCTACAAGAAAGGAAGGGAAAAGGGGATGGAGGGGAGTGGGGTGACAGAAGGGAGGGCTTACTGGGGAACCGGGCAACCAGAATATATGCCATCTTGGAGTGGGGGGAGGGTAGAAATGGGGAGAAAATTTGTAATTCAAACTCCTGTGAGAATCAATGCTGAATACTAAACATATTAAATAAAAATAAAAAAATTTTAAAAGAAAACTGATTCACTTAATATTTACAATTTCTAAGTCTGTTCATTCGATAAGCATCACATAACGAGAACAGCACTAATGTCACAGGGGAGAAAAAAAAAAACACTGTTCCTGCCTTTGAGAGTTTGTATTTTTTACTGATAAGCACTTCAAAGGTAAGTTTGGAAAGGTTTGCCTTTGCACCTAGCACCATTCACAAACATTCAGAAATTCTCGTTAAAAATCCCTTGTGTCTTCTCATGTCTCTTCTTTGGGACCAAATTTATTCTTTGTAATATTGGACTTCACTTTCAACTGTTTTTTAGTTATTTTTTCCATTTACATTGTTGTAGTCACCATATATATTGTTTTCTGGTTGCTGCTTACTTCAATGGTATATCACTACATGTAAGTCTTTCAATTCTTCACTGTACTAATCACATTTGTCATTTCTTATAGGACAGTAATATTCCATTACATTAATTTTTGCAGGGGGGGTGTCCACAAGTGTGGAACATTGAATAAAGTGTTAATTTTTGTTGCGTTGATCAGTTTTGCTCATTTTTCCTTTCCTCCTTTTTATTTTTTTTTAATTCTTTGTCATAATGGTTGGCTCTCTGGAAGCAGGTAGGAGGGGAGACACAAGGGAAATGTAGGTTTTAGAGCTGCCATTATGGCACTTGTTCCTCAATTTTCTATGAAAAATAGAATCCACATTTACCTCAGAGACTCATTGGTCATGTCTCTTCTTTGCTCTGCTGGCTTAGGCACCTTCAGGGCACCATTCTTACTCCTGGCCACACTAAGAGAGGCTCAAAAGGCAAACTGCTCTTGGTCATTGTTGTTGTCATCTTTGTCACCTTCCCTATTGTGGTATCCACCTGCATCCTAACCCATAGAGGATGGTGCAGGAGCTGTGGAGTCACCACTGCCACCATTTTATTGGGCAGAGGCTTCTTGACTGATTTTTCAAGTGATCAGTAACAACTGCAATACAGCAGAATTTAATGTCACCACCAATATGTTTGCCATCATATAAAAACTTTTTTTTTGGCCAGAGAGACAATGAACACTGTTATTGTACCTTTTATAGGGAACAGACTCCATGAGAGCAAGGCAGTTTAACTATAATCTGGAGAATTTAACTGTCATGATTGGAGAGAGATTGAGAACAGAGAGGTTAAGTGTGGTACCTGTCAAGGAGAAATAGTCTTAAGAGACATTACCTGAAACTTGAATATAATTCATCCTGTGGAGAAAATATCCTAAAGAGACTTCCTGAGAAACTCTGACTACTACTCTGAGAGTACAAGGGTTGGAATGAGTCAGCGGCTGCAGTTTATAGTTAGAGGTGAGTTTGGCTATGCTGTTTCTCATTGCAATATACTATTGAAACGTTTAAAGACACCTACACGTTGTTCGTTACGCTATTACTCTTGTTACTACACCAGTAACAACATTTAAGTCTTCAAGGCCAGAGGGAGAAAGGGGATAAGGGGATAGAGGGAAAGAGTATGTATTTGAAGAGGCTTCTCTTGTTTTAGAAAAGGAGACGGAGGGAAACTCAGAGATAATTGATTAATGAATGAGCGAGACTGTGCATTTCTATTGATTTATGAGGAAATATCAGAACATACTCCTCACCTGTCTTAAAACATAATGTGAAAATTAATAAGGTAACAAGTCAAACTAATGTAATGTGCCACACAGTCCATCTGATATCCACATGGGCTACTTGTGGGGTTATCATCTATAAACCAGTTACATATTACATCTGATAAAATTCCCAGTTTTGTCTTTATGAGGCAGCAAGAAGGGGAGCTACTCCTCTAGACTAGACTGGTTAGTAAAGTGGAAGTAGCATAAATTGAGAGAATATTACCTTGTTGCTCCTAGAATTCTCTGACATGGTCAAGGTTCAAGAAGAATCTATATAAAGGGCAGAAGGAAGGCCACTAAATTAATTAAGGAAAACATAAAAGAACAGATGTGTTAACAGATAGTGTTAAGAAAGCTAAAGTCCCAAATGAAACCCAGGCTTGCAAAAAAAATACTAAAGATAACAAAAATAGTCATCTTGATTAAACTTTCTTGAAGGCAAGCATAATAAGGAAGTGGTAGACCACAAGCCTGGGGACAGATGATATAAACCAAGAGAAAACTGAACTGTTCAACTGCAATTTTATTTCTGTCTTCTTGGTCAAGGAGAATGTTCTTTAGATGACAAACATGGTTGAGAGGGAATGAATGAAGGTAGATGAGTACCTAATAAAAGGAACACCTAATAACTATAAATGAGTCCAAGTGTCCTGGGCTGGACAAATTATACCCTTTAGCAGTGAAAATAGTCATTGCCATGACTAAAAATATTGATAATAAATTTTTAGAAATTGCCAAAAATGAGAGATGTGGTCAAACCCAGAGATGGGCAGAGTCCCAGTTTTTTAAAGAGGGAAACAAGGTAGGTACTGAAAACTGCAGACATATATAATCCCTATATAATAATAAATGATCACTATATATAATGATGAGCCACTGGAATCTATTGAGTAGAGAAGTAGCATGGTCAGACCTGTGCTTACTTAGAAAGATTCATCACCAGATTGGCCAGAAAGTTGAAGTTTGTAATCTCGTCAATTCACAAAGACTATCTACCGAGAGGGGAGTGTGATTCATCGTTGAAGGGTGACCTACTTTGATTAAATCATAGATCCTTAAAATTTTAAAGTATAGAAAGATATAGATAAGAATCACATAGGATATAAACACAAAGATGAGCTGTGAACTGTACCAGTACAAGGAGATCATGGATGCACTGAAATGGGAGAGACCATATGGTATACTAATAAGCATGCTTGGAATCAGAAGAGACCTGAGGTTAGACCTGCCCCTCACATTTATTATCTCTGTAACCATGGAAAAGTCAGTTCTCTCATCTCAGCCTAATTTTCCTCATTTACACAATATAGATAATAAAAATTGCAGTACTCAGCTCACATGGTCATTATGAGGATCTAAGATAATGTATTTAAAGTTTTTTGTAAACATTACAGCACTACATGAATATCAGTTATTATGATGTAAGGCTTATAAAGTAAAGAATCCAAACTTACATATTCAGTAGATCTGTAAAACAAGAGCACATGTTAAAAATTTTCTACTTAGTAGTTATATCAGAAAAGCCTATGCAAAAGAGGAAAAATCAGATATGGTTCCTTGGCAAAGGAGCCAAAGCAAATGAAGAAACCGAGAAAAATTAAAATTATTTCAGTAACTTGGGTGGCTTTATGTACTAAGAATTAGGAAACTAGCATGTTTTGCTCATCGGGAAAAAAATAAAAAAAATTACTCGGTGTCTTTCAAATCACTATGTGTTTTTTATCCCAATGGAAAATTATTGTGATTCATACGACTTTACTGAAGGAATTGACTTAGCAATCATTCAATCTCATTTCCTCACTTACACAAAAAAAATTGGAACCCAGAGAAGTTGCGTGATTTGCCCAAGGTGTAGCACACTACTGAAGGTTTCCTTTCAAGTTGCTATTAATCTTTTAATCTATACTCTTTATATAACATCATTCAGTCAGTTATAAAACCAACTAATTTTGTCCATCCTCTACTCCTTCATCTTGTCCACAAGAATAACCTAAGAACCTTTGTCAAATTCCAAACTGAAATCCAAGTAACCTCTGCTTACTAAACCACACTATCATCTAGTGTAGTAACTCTATTTTAAAGAGTAAATTAGGTTCATATGATGTAATTTGTTATTAGTAAATCCATGCTGGTTCCATGCAATCATTGCTTCCATTTTTAAATGCTCACAAACCATCTGTTTAATAATCCATTCTAAATTAATCATTCTGCAAAGCAATTTGAAAATATGCTTAAAAAGTGACTAAAATTTCCATATCCTTTGACCCAAAGATCCCATTGCTAGCCATATAGCCCATTGATGTCAATTAAAAAGAAAGTCCTTTTTCCACCAAAATACTTAATAGCAACATTTTTGTAGTAGCAAATAACTGGAAACAAATGCCTATCAATTCAGGAATATCTAAGCAAATGGTGGGATAAGCTATAATGGAATATCACTTCACTTTAAAAAAACAATAAAAATGAAAACTAGAGAAGTATGAGAAGACATATGAATGGAGCTGAACCAAGAAAACAGCATATACAATGATGACAACAATGTAAAAAAAAAATTTAAACTGTGTACGTCATGACAGTGATCAAGAGTGACCCTGAAGAGGAGAGGAGAAAATGGAGCTTTGTTACCCCTTTTCAGAGACGGGAATTCTTAGGCATGGAACATAGCAAAAATTGTCAGATTTGTTTGTACTATTGACTAGTTTTGTTGCATTACTTTTTATTTCCCTGTTTTCATTTTGTGTCAGGAATTATCTGTCCAGGGAGGAGTATATTTAGAAATGGAGGTGATATAAAAAGCAAAATAACATTGATCATTTACTCTAAAATATTACCTGTGTTCCACAGTAACCTTATCAGTCTGCAGTTTTCAGTACCTACCTTGTTTCCCTCTTTAAAAAACTGGGACTTTGCCCATCTCTGGGTTTGACCACATCTTCCATTTTTGACAATTTCTAAAAAGAACTGATTTAATTTTAGATGACAACGATGATGATAATGATGATGATAAAGACCATAATGATGATGACTTTAACCTTCGCCTTTTTCAAACAGTTCAATGTAACATTATGAATACACCTCAAAGCCAGAAGGAAATGGCATTTTCTTTGTTCCTTGCTTGTAGAGACTAGGTTCAGGTATCAGTTCTTTAGGCATGCAGAAGACAACTGAGAAATCGCATATAGCAGCTTTAAAAAAAAATCTTAGGTAGACTATGAAGGTTTTGATTAAATCCCTATAAACTGATTACGCTCCAGAATTTTCATATAAATTTTGTGCAAATCCTTGAGAAAGAACTATAAAATTCCTACGGGTTCCTGGGAAACTGAGTCCCATGAACCCAAAATGGAAAATTTGGATATGTCTTATTTAGAAGGAAGAAAATACCTACAGAACACAGATTTTATACATATATATATACATATACACATATATGTATATATATATGTGTGTATATATATACACACATATGTATATATATATCTATAATATGTATATATTATATATACACATAAAATTCAACTGGATTGCTAAAGATTAAAACACCAGTGTAATTCATGAGGCATAGAATTCATCTGTAAATTCTATCAGTTAAAAGCTGGAAGCATGGAAGTTATATGGTAATGTGAATACTATAGTGAATATGCAGTCAGAACATCTTGGGTAAAATTCTAGCTTTGCTACTTAGTGTGTGTGACCTCACTCTACTTGTTTGAGTCTTAGTTTCCACATCTGAGAAATCAGGGTGTTAGACTAGATGGACTAAAGGTTTTTTCAGACCTCAAATCTATGGAATACAAGCCATATACAATGTATCTTACAATCTCACAGGGTATAAAGGAACGTATGCATATGTTGCTTCATTGCCCATTATACAGCTCAAGTCTAAGTTTTCAATTGTGATAATGAACAGATATATAGTCTAAATAATGAACATATTTAACCCGAAGAGCATGCTGTTGCTTAAAAATAGGTGTAGGGAAAGGTGAAAACTTCAGACAAAGGAGGTGAGTAAAAAAGAACAGGCAAAAAAATCAGCTGGTATCTTTGAAAACAACAGCTATGTAACTGTTTTAACAATACAAAGCAACCAAAATTCTGAGTTCACTCCTTTGTGCCTTCTGACTGATGCTTAGTTATATTTTGCAGGAGTTTGCTTTGGGTTTTAAATAATTCATAATGCAGTGTCTCTTGTTCAGCTCAGGCAGGCGGTGGGCGGGTGGAGGGGGTGGCAATGGAGAGAGGAGCTTGGAGGATGTAAACCATAGCAAGTGATGAATTGGCACAGCTGTAACTCTGCAAGGTCCCTCCCCAATGAGCTCATCCCCTGGCAGTGCAAATTAGGATGACATCATGTTTCTGAAGCTCTCTCCATACAGCACACTGCGGGAATCTCAACTGCTTTTCCTGAGCACAGGAAAAATCAACACTGGTATTTTTGGTTGTTTCTGAGGAAATGGCATTTATACAAGGGTGTCATGGCAAACAACACATTTTTCCACATCAGTACCAGCATTATTCTAAAAGAAATGCTAATTAATAACAGCATTACAGCTATATTCCAAGATATATCTTTTCAAGGCTTCGCAGTACTAAAGCCCCCCATCTCCATGTAGGTCAAGGTAAGAACCTGAAAAATAAATGGCACAATTCAATGACAGGAACATAAAAGTAAATAGAGAAGAGGGTACACATGACCCTTAACTAACCTCTAGAATAAAAGATCATCCAAAGTTATCTTTTCTCTGACCTTCTCCCCATGCCTGAATTAAGGATTCATCTCTCATTCAAAAGAAATTTAATTTGTGAAATCCTGATGAAAGGAATGTTATATGACAGGACAACTAGAACCAAGTTGGGTACCCCACGGTTAGAGAATATTCTGCCATCTCTTCTCCATCCCACTTCTAGTCCATCAGCACTGTACTCCACAGTTGACTGCTAATATTAATGAGGAATACAACAAAGAATGCATAAACTAGGAGAAGAAATTATGGGGAAGACGTTTGGGAGAGGATGAGGAGACAGAGGCACAGACAGGTATTTCAAAGCAATCTGGACTACTAAGAACTTTGGAAATGTAACAAAAGCTGCTAAAATACACAAACAAGAAATCAGGAACATCAGGACCCCTTCATCTGTACCTCCTCTCCCCACCTCCCACCCCTTCTCAAATTTCTTTTATTATCACAGGTAAGTGTCAGTTGTTCAACTCATAAGACAAGGGCCAAATTGTCTCTTTAAAAATTTCCTTCTAGGAAAGATGTAAGACTTAATGTCATCAACCATCATTCCCATTTCTCATTCCCCACACCTCTCCACCACTTGAATTTCAACATCTGCTACTAGTCTTAGGAAGACAAGTGTGGATAGCAAGCAACTAAACACTTTGATTTATCTACATGGCTTGTTGGAAATTCAGTATTTTCATGGGTATTCCAATAGCAGATTGAAATACATTCCTTACGTATGTGGTTTCACTATATGTAGGGTAGTTGTACAGGAAATTCTAATAATCAACTAACAAGCATTTATTAAGTGTCTAGAATAAGCCAGGCACTGTGCTAGACTCTATAAATACAAAAAAATGAAACAATCCTTAGTCTCAAAAAGCTTACACTGTAACAGGAGAGACAAATGCATAAAGGTGCACATACAAGAGTGTGGAATAAATATAAAGAGGATATACAAACAAATACAAGGTAGTTAAGTTACAAGGTAATTAGGGGAAAACAAGTAAGATAATTAGGAAAATGGAAATACTAGGGAAATGATCAGGTTTAGTCCATATTCTATATGTTTAAGAGAGTATGAGAGTATGTTAAGGTAGATCCATACATAATGGGTGTTTGGGCATTAGCCTGAAATTTTTTAGTGGCTTATAAAAGACATCTACTGAAGCCCTACTTCATGTCCTCATCAAGGTATAGTGGTAATCATGAATTCTCAAAGGCTATGTTAGTCAAGCATAATCCTACCTAGGTAGAAATGTGGAAGTGAGAAGAGCAATAAACTGTAATTTGAGGGAGAGCCAAGCTAAGTTTAGAGAAACTCCTTACCAGAAAGCTGGCCATCAAATGATTAAATTAAATTTAATAAGCACTTATTAAATGTCTACTACTTGCCTACTAGCAAGACATTATTTGAGGTGCTAGGGATAAAAAGAAAAAAATGGCAATAGTTCAGGCTCTTTTAAAAAATATTTTATCTTTTTTCCAATTACATGTAAAGACATTTTTAAACATTCATTTTTTAAAAATTGTGAGTTCCAAATTATCTCCATCCCTTCATCCCTCCCTGAGATGATAAGTAGCTTGATATAAGTTATACATGTGCAATCATGAAAAATATATTTCCATATGAGTCATGTTGTAAAAGAAAGACCAAAAAAAGTGAAAAATAGTATGCTCTGATGTGCATTCAGACTCCATCAATTGTTTCTGGATGTGGATAGCATTTTTCATCATGAGTCCTTTGGAATTATCTTGGATCACTGTATTGCTGGAAATGGAATAATTAAGTCATTCATAGTTGATCACTGTACAATCATGCTATTACTACGTACAAAGTTCTCCTAGTTCTGCTCACTCTACTTTGTTTCAGGTTTGTGTAAGTCTTTCTACATTTTTCTGAAATCATCCTGCTTGTCATTTCTTAAATCACAATAGTATTCTGTCACAATCACAGACCACAACTTGGGCAGCCATCCCTAATTGATGGGTATCCTCTCAATTTTCCATTCTTTGCCACCATAAGAATAGAAATATTTTTTGTACAAATAGGTCCTTTTTGATCTCTCTGGGATACAGATCTAGTAGTTTTATTGCTGGGTCAAAGGGTATGCACAATCCTATAGTCTTTTGGGCATAGTTTCAATTTGCTTTCCAGAATTGCTGAATCAGTTCACAACTCCACCGACAGTGCGTTAGTGTCTCAATTTTCCCACATCCCCTCCAACATTTATCAATCTGACAGGTGTGAGGTGCTACCTCAGAAGTGCTTTAATTTGCATTTCTCTAATCAATAATGATTTAGAGCATTTTTTCATATGTCTATAGATAGCTTTTATTATTTTGTCTGAAAACTGCCTGCTCATATTCTTTGAATATTTATCAATTGGGGAATGACTTATATTTCTATAAATTTGACTTAATTCTCTATATATTTGAGAAATGAGGACTTTATTGGAGACATTTGCTGTAAAAATTGTTTCCCAGCTTTCTGCTTTCCTTCTAATCTTGGTTGCATTGGTTTTGTTTGTGCAAAGCCTTTTTAATTTAATATGACAATGATGATTGATTTTACATCTTGTAATGCTCTCTGTCTTTCATTTGGTCATAAACTATTCTTTGCTCTCCTAATTTGTTAGTTCAGGTTGTGTAAGAGCCTTCTACTGGGAGAAAACAAGCATATACATAGAGAAGTAAATTTAAAATATGTACAAAGTAAATAGAAAGCAATTCCAGAAGGGCAGAATCACTAAGGGAAGGGCTCCGATAGGACATGGCATTTGAGCTGAGCTTTGAATGGAATTGGGCATTCCAAGACTCAGAGATAAAGAGGGAGAACATTTTAGGTTGTCATGTTCAAGGACCAATAAATTGGCCACCTCTGGCTACAACGTGGAATGCATGAGAGGAAATAAAGGAAACTGATCCTAGAATGACAGGATGGAGATAGAATATGAAGGGCTTTAAATGCCTAACATGACTTTTATTTTATTCTAGAGGCAGTAGGGAGCAAATGAAGCTTCTTGAGCAAGACAATGACAAATGACAGTGCTCTAAGGATATCAGTTTGGCAATGGCATGGAGGACAAATCTGAGAGGAAGAGAGTATGTATGCAAGAAGACCAAATTGGGGGGGGGCTTCCTTCATATGTATAAATATATATGTACATTGTATATACAATTTACAATATGTACATTTTTTCCAGGGAAAAGTGATGATGGATAGATCTTGTGTAGTGGTCAAATGAATTAGCATTGTGAAGGTAGAATTCAATAGAGTTGGTTCATACTGTGACTAAATTAGCTAAGGGATAATGGAGAGAGAAGAGTTAAAATGACTGAGGTTGTAAGTTTAGGTGCCTGGAAAGAGTGATTTTTTGTTGTCATTGAGGGAGGGGGGATGCACCATGTTTCATTAAATTGTCTCCTAAGGTATAAAAAGGTTGCAATTTGCAGCAAGGGAGGGAATAACCAAACTGATGAAAACAGCTATTATAAACCAATAAATTAAGCATAAAAGCCATGTAGAAGTAAAAAAAGAGCCTGTGAATAGTAAACTCCAATATTAAAAAAAGAGGCAGCTTTAAAAATTTTTGAGTTGGGGGGGGATGAAGGCAGAGTAAAAGCAGGGACTTGCTTGAGCTCTCCCCCAAATCTCTCCAAGCACCTGTAAAAAAAGACTCTAAACAAATTCTAGAGCTAGAGAACCCATGAAACGACAAAGTGAAACAAGTCTCCAGCCCAAGACAGCCTGGAGACCTGAAGGGTAGCTGGGAAGGGTCTGTCACACAGTGCTGGGAGAGAAGCACAGACTAGGCCAGAGCAGACTGGGTGAGGCAGGCCTCAGGGCACTGAATCACTGAGCTGTGGTAGTTTCCAGACTTCTCAACCCACAAACACCAAAGACAACTTCGCAGGTCACTGGGATAACTCTGTTGGACTTGAGTGAGAGAAGGGCACTGTCTGGCCCCAGACCTGGGGCCACTGAGGTGGGAGCAGCACCAGCTGCGGCGGCTGCTTCCAGAGCTCCAGGCCCACAGATGTTGGGGGGAATCAAGCGGCTGATCAGAGCAGGAGTGCAGGGATCTCTTTGCTGGAGTTGAGGCAGGATTCTCTTGTTTTTCCCTGCTTGGATCTGGGTCGCAGTCCTGGCTGGGGGTCCTGGAGTGAGAAGGAGCACTGGTGTGACAGGGCTTGTGGTGCCTGTGCAGAGGGAATCTTCCTAGCAGTTCCAAGGCAGAAGAGAGTGCTTGAGGTAGTGACCGATCAAAGCACAGGCCAGTAGAGAAGTAAACATCTCTCCTTGGATCATACCACCTCAGAAGAACTGAAAATCTACAGATGCCTATAAATAGGGATCAAAGGGCTTAGCATACGATATTCCAGAAGTCAAAGGAACTAGCATTAAAACCAAGAATCACCTACCCAGCAAAACTGAGTATAATACTTCAGGGGAAAAAGTGGACTTTCAATGAAATGGAAGGCTTTCAAGCATTCTTAATGAAAAGACCAGACCTGAATAGAAAATTTGACTTTCAAATACAAGAATCAAGAGAAACATGAAAAGGTAAATAAGAACAAGAAATAATAAAGGACTTATTAAAGTTGAACTGCTTATGTTCCTACATGGAAATATGATATTTGTAACTCATGAGACCTTTCACAGTATCAGGGTGAGTTGAATATGAAGTGATGATGCCTAAAAAATAAAATTAAAGGGTGAGAGAGGAATGTATTGGGAGAAGGAGAAAGGGAGAGATAGAACAGGGTAAATTATCTCACATGAAAGAGGCAAGAAAAAGCTGTTATAATGGAAGGGAAGAGGGAGGATGTGAAAGAGAATAAGTGAACTTTACTCTCATTGTATTTAGCATAAGGAAGGAATAACATATAAACTCAATTGGGTATCTTATCCTACAGGCAAGTGGGGGGAAGGGGATAAGAGGGGGGAGATGATAGAAAGGAGGGCAGACTGGGGAAGGAGATAGTCAGAAGCAAACACTTTTGAAAAGGGACAGGGTCAATGCGGGGCTGAGCCAAGATGGCGGCTGGAAAACAGGGACTAGCATGAGCTCCCTGCCAAGTCCCTCCAAAAATCTATAAAAAATGGTTCTAAACCAATTCTAAAACTGCAGAACCCACAAAATAGCATAGGGAAGCAGGGCTCTAGCCCAGAACAGCCTGGATAGTCTCTGGGTAAGGTCTATCCCGCACAGAGCTGGGAGCTGAGGGGAGTGGAGCTGAGCAGAGCAGAGCTCTGCATGGGCAGCGCGGACCGACCAGACCGGGAGCCAGGCGGAGTGTGCCCTAGCACCCTGAATCAGTGAGCTGCAGCAGTTACCAGACTTCTCAACCCACAAACACCAAGGACAACAGAGTAGGTTAGTGGGAGAAGCTGCTGGGGACTGGGATAGAGTTTGGAGTTTGGCCACTGTCCCAGGTGCAGCGGAGGGGGGGCAGCTTCAGAACTACAGCTGCAGTTGCTTCTGGCCCCAGGCCCACCTGGTGGGAGAAATTAAGTGGCTGATCAGAGCAAGAATGAAGAGCCTGCTGAAGATCTAAGTCCAATCCTGGTTGGGGGTTCTTGGGGAAGGAGGAGGGCTGCTGTGGCAGAGCTGGTGCATCCACCCAGGTTTGGAACATAGAACT
>JAQQSZ010010735.1:0-12433 GCA_028646595.1 Phalanger gymnotis
AGAGAGAGATAAAGGGATACAGAGAGGGAAGGAGAGACAGAGACAGAGAGAGGGACATAGAGTAGAGAGACACAGAGTCAGACAGAGAGAGGGTGGGGGAGGGAGAAAGAGAGAGGGTGGGGGAGAGAGAGAGAGAGAGAGAGAGAGAGAGAGAGAGAGAGAGAGAGAGAGAGAGAGAGGAGGCATTTTATCTATTAAGAAGACACAAGGATACCTGGATGTGTCTGTCCATCTTGGAACACTCATTTGTCACAGTTTCATGCCAAGATAACTATGCACATAACAGAGAGAGTCAGTGTCAGGGCTTACGTGAATAATTCACCTTGTGTCTGCCAGCTGATCATTTGTCCTCTGCTATGCTCTCTTGGAGCAGGGCAGCATAGCTTGCCCTGCAGAAATCTGTGGCACTGCAGTGTCCAATGTTTGGAGCTAGTATTGCATTTTTCTGGGAAAGAGTATACTTCTCTTTTGAGAAGAATCGAGAACTGGCAAGATATTTGTGCTTAGTTGGCAAAATAAGTATAAAGCCCTGGAGCAAGGTTATGGAAACACATTTGGGGTCTACATATTTATAGCTGAAAGATCCCTTTGAGGTCAGTCGTGTAATCTATCCCTTCAGTTTACAGATGAAGAAATTGAGGCCCAACTGAAGTTGAAAAGGAGTAATTTGTCTAACATGACACAAATAAAAAGAGGCAAAGCTAGGGTTTAAATCTGGATCTTCTGTCTCCAAATTCAATGTTCTTTCTACAATATCACCAAGAGAACTCATCTTCTTCAGGCAGTTATCTAAATGACAGGAGCACATTAGATCTCCCAGTATAAATTGAAAATTGAATCCTTCCGCTTTACCAGGGGCTCACCAAACTCTGGCAGAGCAAGTTATTGGGAATGTCTAAGACCCTTAGGAGGAGGTATGTGAAATTCCAGGGAGGGCAGAGGAAAGCAAGCAAATTATACTTTTATAATGATAAAATGACTTTGTCTACCAGAATTAAGCACTTTCTGACTTTTCCATCTTCAATAAAACTGTACCTTCTTTTAGGGGTTGTCTCATCCAATTAGGGTGTGAGCTCCTTAAGAGTGGGGTCTATCTTAGTTTTCTACTTGTGAGCTTTGCCCAGTGTTTGGCACATAGTAAGCATGTAATGAGGCAGCTAGGTTGTACAGTGGATAGAGTTCTGGACTTGGAAGACCTGAGTTAATTCAGCCTTGGAAATCCTAGCTTTGTGACTTTGGGTGAGTCACGTAACATCTGCAGAAGGAAATGGCAAACCACTCTAACATCCTTGCCAAGAAAATTCCATGGACAGAGGTCCCTAGGGTCATGAAGAGTCAGACATGACTGAAATGACTGAACAATAACAATAAAAGCATGTAATAATTTTCCCCCATTCTGTATATTAGAGATAGCAGTTGTATTGATTTACTGTACCAATCAACTCCTGGTAGATAATTTCAGAGAAAGAAGAAAATGGCTTCCTTTCTATTTGCTTACTCTGAGGTATCACAGTGTCAGAAGATACAAGTCAGCTCTTGTCTGTATCCTGGCATTTCCATCCAGAAAGCTAACAGCTGTTTTGTAGATAAGATGTTTTTGCTTGAATCCCATTTCTACTACGTGTACCAGCTGTATGACTATGGACAAGTCACTTAACCTTCCTAGGCCTCAATGTTCTCATTTGTTAAATGAAGGAGTTGGCCTGGATGGCCTCTTAGTTACCTTCCAATCTTAGATCTATGATCCTATAATGCTATTATAGCATTAATAGAGACTCCTGGGCTCTCCTGCCCCTGAGCATTCTGTCTGTCTCTCTTCTTCTTCTTGTTCTTGTTCTTCTTGTTCTTCTTCTTCTCCTTCTTCTCCTTCTCCCTTTTTTCTGTTCGTCCCTCTCTCTGTCTCTCTCTGTCTCTGTCTGTCTCTCTCTCTGTCTCGCTCTCTCTGTCTCTCTCATTTCCCCCTTCCCTACCCCTCTTTCAGATCATTTCTCCTCAATCTGCACCCAGGTTTTCCCCAGAGAGGGCAGCTGCTACAACACCTACTCTAAAACTCCTACTCTAATGATTACAAAAAGTGATTATTCCTACTGACACTATAGCCCTGAACCCCCATTGATATAATTTCTCTACTAAAAAAAAAGGCAAACCAAGAATAAAAATTACAAAACATTTCACTCATAAACCTGGAGCTCGCTATTCCACCAATGAACAGAGTGTCCATAGGGGAGTCTGAGCACAAACTTGAATGGCAATGGTAGGGAGGTGAATGGATAAGGAACATATGTGGCCAGAGCAACTCCCAACAGGTAGAATAAACAATGAAACTATGTTGATATATGCACCAAGCAACATAGAATCTAAGTTCATAAACAGAAAGTTACTTCAAAAGCAAAAAATATAGATAAAATCACAGTTATGGGAGATTTTAATGTTTCTCAGAACTGAATAAATATTACAGAAAAGATAAACAAAAAGGAAACTTTTAGAGAAGTTAAATCTTAAAAGACTTGTGCCATCTTCTGAATAAGAATAGTAAAGAAAAAGATTATATATGCATATATATGCACACATATATACATACCTACGCAAATATGTGTGTATACAGGATGTCCCAAAGTGCAGTTCTCTATTAAACACGTTGTTCATAAAATAAATATAATAAAAATGGTAATTAACATAGTTGCCTATAAGCAACATGGACCTAAAAGGCTATTTAATAATGTAATGACTGGATCAAAGAGTGAATCATGGAAACAATAACCATGGATGCTAACAATGAGATAGCTTGTAACAGCTTTTGGGACTCAACTTGAGCAATCCTCAGAGGAAGAGTGCTAGCTTGAAAACATACATTAACAAAATAGAAAATGAGAAGATTCATAAATTGAATGTACAATTTTAAAAATCAGTAAATAAATTAGTAAAAAAATTAGTAAATGCATGAACTGAGCATGGTACATGAATATAATTTTTATGCCATAAGAAATTTTGAATGGGAAGATTCAGAGATCCATGGGAAGATATATGAGCTTATACAGAGTGAAGGAAGCATAACCAAGACAACAGGAACATGACTGTAACAAAGTTTATAGGAAGAACAATAGAATGAACCTGAGTATGGTATAAGAAAAATGACCAAGCTTGGCCTCAGAGGAGTTAAGAAAATGTAACTCCTAGCTTTCCTTGCAGAGGCAGGAGGATCTTACGGTGTAATTACTTAATTACATCAAGGTGGACAAATATATAAATATATATATATATATTACATATATACACACATACATATTATCACAGTCCATTTGTTGGTTAGTTGGTTAGTTTTCCTGAAGATTTTTAATAATCTTTTTTCTTATATCTTTGCTAAAGGGATGATATGTTGGATGGGAAGGGAGGAGGTTTACATTTAGAAAGAATGTGATATAACAACAAAAAGAATCAAAAGACAGAAGATAAAAAAGAAAGTCCAAATTAGTGGGATATGTCCCTCTGAGGTTACTTCTGGATCTAAACCTATGAAAATATGATACCCCAGACCTCATTTATATTAACCCTCCCTGTTAATGTTTCCATGTTGAATACTTACTTGTTAGATATCATAAAGTTCTGTTTAGCCTTGGTGACAGGGAAACTGAGGCAAGTGTATTTTGTTCTCCTTACAAATCACCGGTGGCTACTTCACCTACCAGAGTTGGCGGTCCCACTTGGCAGCCTCTTCAAGGCTTTAGACAGATGTCACTGTGATATTTCACAATAAACTTGAATTTAACCTTCTGTTTTAGCACCACTGGCCCCAAACCTGCCAAAATAGTTAATAGAGGGAGGGGAAAAATATTTCCTTTTGTATTTAAAGAGAATGTCTGCCTTTTCAATAAGATTACCACAGAAAAGAAAGGGCATTCTGTTTTAAAACGCTTCCTCTTAACCTTTACATACAGAAGGCATTTTAAAATCCCAGAAAGCCATTACATTTTGACAATGTTCTTGCATGAGTCATCACTAGACCCTTCATATCAATGTCACATAAAACTTCTGTACTAACAGAGACATAGAAGAGCTCTTTTCAGCCATAGCGGTGAAATGTTGACATTGCTTTTCATGTAAGGAATTAGATAGGATGGCATTAATCTCCAAATACCATGGTCAGGGAGAGAGGCTACGAATATCATGGAGAAGATGCTGTGAATCTCCTTATGTCCATGCAATTATCTCCCAAAGGGGCCTCCAACTTTTTTTCTTATTCTTCCTAGCTTATTGTGCCACCATCTCACAGTACAGACTTGGGGACAAACTCTAAAACAAATATAAGCATTACTCATGTAACAGGGGTGTTTTTCATGATGCTGCATATATAGAGAAAAATGCAACTCTTAATTAGAAGAGAGAATGCTAGGTCCCCATGCTGAGTACTTGCCTAAGGGTTTTAGGTAATTGGTGTTAGAGCTTGGGGGATGGGGTGCAGAGAGGGAGATATAGTTGGAGAGAAGCTACACACATGTAGGGAGAAGTTCTCATGATGGCTCCAACTTCCAGCTCACCTCCCTAGAGATTGCTAGAATGGACGGGTGAGATGGGGCCCACTTTCTTAACTAGTACTAAGGTCTCCTCTTATTCCCAGTTAAAAAGCTCATTCACTCTTGCATTTTCTTTGGTATATTCTAGTAACTTCTCCACTTTCTGCTTGCTTGGATAAATGGTTTTATTCACCGTTTATGATGTTTTCTGTAACCAGCATTTGGCAGGAAGGAGCTAACCTGGCAAGAGTAAGCTAAGGGCTACACTTCTCCTTAAGAGCAACCAGAAAAGCAAAATTCTTTCCCAACCAGACTTTATTGCTAGACTAGCAATATTTGAAAGGGCAAGGATATAATTCTAGCCTGATACCCCTCTTGGAGAGAGATGAGGGAAGAAGCAAAGGCCCAGTCACAGCCTTTTCCTGCTCACCTCAAGGTGGAAATCACAGTCTCCCTTGGAGTGGGCCAGATACCTGTCCATGCCATCCAAGAGTGATGCGTATGCATTTAGACAAACCATCTAGACAAAGATATTTCACATAGAAAAGATACTCAATGCACAACATAATTATCATGTAAAAGACAGCTAATTATTTCTTCTACCACATTAACAAACAAAAAACTCTTAAGAATATGTTAATATTTATGTGGTTGCTAGGTGTTTCCATAAGGTCCATCTATCTGTATGGTCTTTACTCTGCCCTACCCAATCAGAAAAGAACAGAGGTGAAACACTTAGACTGCTGGGACGCAGTTTAGATTTTCTTCTCTAATCCTGACCTTTTACTTCCCCTCTAGGGGAGAGGATCATGTTTTGCCATTGACCTTTTTGGCAGTCTAGTGAAGCCAATGCACCACTTCTCAGAATAATGTTTTTAAATGCATATGTAACAGGGCTGTGGCACATGCCCAGGTCACCTAAGATGAAGATATCCATGTGAGAGACAGCAGATTGCTTCTGGGTTAAGACATCTTGCATTCCCCTCCCATGTGGGGGAATAGCTTCTTTCCACAGGCTTGGAAGTGGGAACAGACTGTCCAGCTCTTTAAAACCACCATACTGGGACTCATTCTCTCTTTCTAAATGCATCCGGTTGAAGAAAGTCCCCTTCACCCACAGCACAGGCACCATAAACTAGGCTGTGGTGGGGTGGGATGGCTGGGAGATTTCCTTTCTCCTCTCCCTTTTAGTCCCTCTGGCCCCAAGAGTCTGGATTGGGATTTTGGTGTTTTTCTTGTTTGTTCTTTTCTGTACTAGGCACAGACATTGTAGTTCCTGGACCCAGAACCTCAAGCCATGGGGAGGAGTGAAGCGTAACACACTTGACCTTCAGGTTGTGGTGAGGAGAGGGTAGTCACTGTAATGCATAAAATAAAATCTGTAGGATAATAAAGGAAATAAATCATACTGAAATAAAGTTATCAAGTGTTTTTTTTTTAAGTTCTTGGACCCGAAGTTGAGAACCCTGGTTCTAAAGACTGGGGAAGGAGCACTGCCTAGGCTCAGAGGAACACCAGGTAGCCAGTCAAGGAGACACACCAGGTGACTGACTCCAAACAGCTTCATGGTCTTAGAAGCAGCCAAAGTTCAGCTGTGAAACATATAGAACAAAGTGACTCATAAAACCTGTTTCCCTCATGGACTCCTTGGACACTAAGCCAGGAATGAGGTCCTAGCTTATGTATTCTGTGAAATAGCAGTACTGTTAATATAAGTGAATCAAAATAAATACAAAGGAAGGAACAATGCGGCCATAAGCTCTAGGGGCAACAAAATATCCATTTGTAGATGGAGGGGAGGGAAGAAAAGGAGGAGAGAAAACTACCAGGCTGCTCTTCAATAAATCAAGCATTTATTAAGCATTTACTATGTGCCAGGTATTATGTTAAAGTTGGGTTGCCCACCCCACACTGAGGATATAAATAAAAGGAAAGATACAGTCCCTAACCTTAGGGAACTTAAATTCTAATGGAAGCTGAAAAGGAATCTGGGGAGGTACCTAGGTTGGGGTATGAGAGAAAAAGAAATCCAGAGTCAGGCATGAGCCCCAGAGAAAAAGGAAGGCACGAACATGGCTGACCTGAGTTCCAGAAAGAAATGAGAATCAGAGAAAGGGCTGTGGGGAAGAGGAGGAATCTTACAGGATGAGAAGGTGTAAGATATACAGCCGACTCCTTCTCCACTAAACAAAAAAGTCCCCTGGAAGCTTAAATAAACAGACAAGCAAACCTCTGGGTCATCACGTCAGAATAAGAGCAGGAGTCATGGGCCAAAGCTCTCTATTCCTACTTGGCAGGAAATTGGCCTATAAACTAGCGGGAGTGTTCTCTCCCCTCACTAGCATCAATCAGCACCAGTCACTAGTTGCAGGCTCCTTTTACCCTTCCCCTGGGGTGTGGTCCTGCTTAGACCCTGCTAGGCCAGAGCACCTGTTTCCGTCATTCTTTTGGACTGCTTTGTTTTGTTAGCATCTCCTCTCAGCAAAGCTGGCTTATTTTATTGCCTTGTTATTTGTGTAAGTCTTCCTTGTACTAGACTTTGGCATTCTACTAAACTTCTTTAGTAGTATAGTCTATATACTATATACTATGTATACTGTATACTATATACTATGTATACTGTATTGTAGCGTAGTCTGTCTGTATAGACAAAAGGTAGCTGGGACACGATGTGTAAAGGCGGCTTCCAGCATAAGAACACTGCTGGGAAATGGTCCAAAGAGTCAGGATTAAGGCCCAGAGAGGAATGAAGGAGTGACCACGCTTCTCTCCGATGATTGGTGCCTCATTGACCTATGGGACATATCTGATCTTGCAATGGTGTCTTCCTTCTCTGCTCCACTTATCCTTTGGGGACCCCTATTGATCAAACTCGAGGCATCTTGGTGGCTCTGTCGACAGAATACTGGGCCTAGAGTCAGAAAGACTTGAGTTCAAAGCTAGCCTCAAACAATAGCTGGATGAGTCATTTAACTTCTATTTAATTTACTGGAGAAGAAATGGCAAGCCACTTCTGTATCTTTGTCAAGAAAACCCCATGATCAGTATGGTCCATGGGGTCATGAAGACACAATTGAATGAACAACAATTGTCCCAAACCAAGCTGGACAGTCCCTTCCCCCAGAGAGTCATCACATTTATCCCTGGAAAGTATGGATAGAGTCACACTTAAAATATAAAACCCATTATACTCTCCCAGGAGGCAAAAAAATGATTTTTTTTGGGTAGGATTATTGAGCAGATATTTCACATTCACCTCAGATTTGTACTATCTGAGCACCACACAAAGTCCACCTTTTGTAGCCAGCCAGCTCTGTTGCTTTAGTCCCCTTAGGTTCAGGATGATACTGCCCATGACCATCTTCTCTTCTGAAAAGCCATAGTTGTAAAAAACACGCACAGCTAGGTGGTGCAGTGGATACAGTCCTGGGCCAGGAATCAGGAAGACCAGGATTCAAATCCTGTCTCATACACTTACTACCCGTGTGATCCTGGAGCAAATCACTTAACTCGTCTGCCTCAGTTTGCTCAACTGTGAAATGAAGATCATAATGGCACCTATCCCCTACAGTTGTTGTGGGGATCAAATGGGATAATTGTAAATTATACAGTGCCTGGCACAGAGTACGTGCTATGTAAATGTTAGCTATTATTATCAATAATAATAATAAACTTGGAGGAAGTAGTTGCAGTTCAGTGGCACAGTAGAAATTCAGGGAGAGGGGAGAGGGCAGTAAGGAGGTGGAGACCTTGGGTCTAGACCATTCTTTCTAGGGGTCGGGCAATAACAAGTCACTTCCATTCTAGGGTGGTATTTAAGGATGACCTTTACTTGATGAAAGTGAAAAGGAAAAAAAAGAAAATCAAAATATTACCAGGCTTCAAAAACTACTACCTTTTCCTTCTCTTGACAACCTTCTATGTGCATTAAAAAAATGAGATAGATTTTTAATAAATGGTTCCTTCCTTCCTTCCTTCCTTCCTTCCTTCCTTCCTTCCTTCCTTCCTTCCTTCCTTCCTTCCTTCCTTCCTTCCTTCCTTCCTTCCTTCCTCTCACTGGACAGACAGCACCAGCACAGGTTAAATGAGAAAACACCCACATGTTTTTTAGGGGAAAAGTAAGGAAAATAGTATTCATCTCTTCTGTTTGGGGCTTTTGATAACCCTAAGGATGTTGGGATAAAAGCAAAGACAAGAGCAGGTCTGTGATCTAGGTTCTAAAGAAAATAGATTCAGGAGGTGCATCTTTTTCTCAGGAACATTAATATGTCTTTTATTCACCATTTGTCTGGGGATTCTTATGTCGTTTCTGCTAGCTTGCTTTCTCCCTCTAGTGTTCAAAGCAGTTCTGCATCTCTGGAATCAGAAAATGTATGTAGATAAAAGGGTTTGGGGGAAAGGTCAGTAAACCAGGAGATGATTTCAAGCCTTGAGCAACATCAAAATGAAAGTAAGAGCAGCAAGGAAGTTGAAATCCTGGCTTCCCCCATTCTCTATTCCCCCACTGAATTAAAGCTGCTTTTTCTAAATTTACCAAAGATGAATTTTCTAACTTCTATATCCAATGACCTTTTCTCAGTCTTCATCCTTCTTGACCTCTCAGCAGGAAAAGATGCCTGCTGAATATTCACAGTTGCCCTGGTAACAGCAGGGATAATCTCCATAATTAGTCTGTCGATTTCATTGCCAGCATTTGAGGTCAATTGGCTTGACCTCACAGAATACGGATATTCTATGTATATGTGTGTTTGTGTGTATGGATGGATAAATTTATCTTGCTCTTTTAAAAAAAAAGTACATGGAAGGTTGTCAAGGAAAAGAAAATGTATGGTAGTTTTTGAAGCCTGGTGATAGATACACACACACACATACACATATACGCATATACATGTATGTGTGTGTATATACATATGTGTGTATAATAGGTATTTTTTTCTTTTCACTTTCTTCAGGTAAAAGTCACACATGTGCGTACACACACACACACACACACACACACATATATACACACATACACGTACTTATTGGGTGTTTACTATGTTCCAGGCACTGTGCTAAATGCTGGCGGTACAAAAAGAGGGAAAAGACAGGCACTGCCCTTAAGGAATTTATAATCCAATGGACTGTATATATATTTATGTACATGTGGGTAGTTAGGTGGCACAGTGGATAGAGTGCTGGAGTCAGAAAAACTTCTCTTTCTGAATTCAAATCTGACTTCAGACACTGTGTGACCTTGGGTAAGTCATTTAACCCTGTTTGCTTCTATTTCCTCATCAGTAAAATGAACTGGAGAAGGAAATGACAAACCTCTCCAGTATCTCTGCCAAGAAAACCGAAATGCGGTCATGAAGAGTCAGACACAACTGACATAACTGAAACACAACAAGTGTATGAATGTGTGCATGTATACATAACACACAGAATATATGTGTGTGTTCTCATATAGGTATATAACATGTCTTGAACATCTCTTCAATATGCTCTCTTATCTCCTCTGATACTACCATCACCCTGGTGTAGGGTCTCATCACCTCACACTGGACTATTGCAATAACCCGATGGTGGGTCTGCCTGTCTAAAGACTTTCCCTACTCCAATCTATATCCCATTCAGGTGTCAAAGTGATTTTCCTAGAGAGCAGATCTGACTGTGTCACTCCCTCCTTACTCAATAAACTCCAGTGGCTCCCTATTACCTCCAGGATCAAATAAAAAACTCTCTATTTGGTATCTCGTCCCACCCTGCCACCCCTCTCCAGTCTTCTTAAAGCCTTATCCTCCACCACCTGCTCTTTGATCCAGTGACACTGACTTCCTTATTACTGCATGAACAAAACACTCCGTCTCTTGACTCCTCCAGTCATTTTTTTTCTGGCTGTCCCCCCTTACCTGGAATGCTGTCTCTCCTCATCTCTGCCTACTGGTTTCCCTGTCTTCAAGTCCCAACTAAAATCTCATCTTCTAAAGGAAGCCTTTCTCAACTTTTTTGTTTTGGTGGCTTCTCTCTTTTAATTATTTCCTATTTATCCTGTATGTAGCTTGTTCGTACATATTTCTTTGTTAACTCTCTTATTAGATTGTGAGCTCCTTGAGGGCAGTGACTGTCTTTTGCCTCTTTTATTTCCCCAACACCTAACACAGTGGCTGGCACATAGTAGGCGCTTAATAAATGCTTAATGGCATATATGTTTATTTAAACATATGTCTTACACGCACATATATGTAGCACCACCTCCCAGGGTTATTGTGTTGGATGAGATAATATTTGTCAAGTACTTAATACAGTACGGGGAGCACATAGTAGGCACTGTACAAATGCTAGCTATTTTATATGCGTCTGTGCGTATGCATATACACATATAAGCATTCTATCTCCAAGTCCACTACTCTAAGAATAAAACAGAATATATAAAATATAACAGGAACTGGCCTGTGATTTCATTGGTCTTGGTAACTACCCAATGAGGAAACTTGTTCTACCATATAATTATAATAATGTGATATAAGATATAACATATATGTTAGAAAGGCAGCTTGGAGAAATGGATAGGGACCTGAATTTCTCCATACCCTCTCCAGTGGTCTTCTACCTGTGGGCTCCTACTCTCTCAATGGTGACTCCCAGAACAATATTTCGGAAAAGTCCCAGCCACGATTCACTTTGCTTTCGGTCCAGCTCCTCCAAAGCCTCTCTTCCTGCTTGGCCCCAGCTTGGGTATCATTTCCTGCCCCTCGCCTCACCTCCAACAAGTTCTGAGATCATGAGCAGATTCAGCTCTGCCTTGTCTTTTGATAGAGTGTATCCAGCTGGTCTTCTGTCCCGCCAGCCATCCCAGTAACTTTCTAACTTAAGGGCCCTTCCGTGGCCACCATGTCCCTTTGTGCTTTGTCACTACCATTAAGAAGGAGGCACATTGCCAGGCAAATAGTAAGTGTTTAAATACTTTTTCATTCATTCATTCATTCACTCATTCATTCATTCATAAGTGTAGGTATTTATATACACGATACACAAATATATGTAGGTATATCTATATGTGAGTATGCATTGATTCATACATGTACATATATATATAATATACAGCTAATGTATGCTATATATGTACATGTATCTTACAAGGCAGAATGGTTTAGTGGAAAGAGAATTGGCCTTAGAGCCAGGAACCCATGAATTCAAATTTTGCCTCTGACTTATATAAACTATCTCTTAACCCAGAGAAGCCACTTAAACTCTTAGGATTAAGGAAACTCTCTAAGATAGGCATTTATTACCTTTTCTAGATCATGGAAACCTCTGGCACTGTGGCGAAACCATGTGATCACTTCTCAGGATAATGTTTTAAATGTAAGAAATAGAATATATTATAAAGAATTACAAAGGAGGGCGGGGCCAAGATGGCGGCTGGAAAATAGGGACTAGCGTGAGCTCCCCGCCAAGTCCCTCCAAAAACCTATAAGAAATGGCTCTGAACCAATTCTAGAACTACAGAACCCACAAAATAGCATAGGGAAGCAGGGCTCTAGCCCAAGACAGCCTGGATGATCTCCGGGTGGGATCTAACCTGCACAGAGCTGGGAGCCCAGGGGAGTGGAGTTGAGTGGAGCAGAGCCCAGCATGGGCGGCGTGGACCAACCAGACCAGGAGCTGGGCAGAACGTGCCCTAGCGCCCTGAATCAGTGTGCGGCGGCAGTTACCAGACTTCCCAACCCACAAACACCAAGGGCAACAGAGTAGGTTAGTGGGAGAAGCTGTTGGGGACTGGGATAGAGTTTGTGGTTTGGCCACTGCCCCAGGGGGCAGCGTAAGTGGGGCAGATACAGAACTACAGCTGCAGTTGCTTCTGGCCCCAGGCCCACCTGGTGGGAGGAATTAAGTGGCAGATCAGAGCAGGAGTGAAGAGCCTGCTGAAGATCTAAGTC
>JAQQSZ010010736.1:0-12433 GCA_028646595.1 Phalanger gymnotis
TTATATATTACCTACTATGTGCATGGACCAATGCTAAGTGCTTTTTACAAATATTATGTCATTTAAGTCTCACAACAATTTTATGGCATTTGCTGTTTCCAATTTATATTTGAGGAAACTAAGACAAACAGAGGTTGTTATTTGCCCTAAGTCACATACTAATGAGTGATTAAGTTCTTCCCAAGCCCAGGTCCATTACTCTATCTACTTTGCTACTTAAGTAACTATGAATGCTTATAAAGGCATAATGTTGCATTTGTGGAAACCGTACCTATGCTGCATAGCCAACACAGTGGTGAATTTTGATCAAGATAAACTGAATATGGGGTAGGGATTTGAGGCCCAAGGGTAGTGATAGTACTCCATGTATGGCTCAAAAAGAAGGAGAATAGATGTCTCTAGCCTCTTCTCTCCCCCTCCCCACCACTTGTCTCTAAGAGAGACTTTTTATTCTTTTCAGTAGGGAAAACAAGGAGATAGTTACATGAGGTCACAACTCTGCTTTCCTCAGAGAGAGGAGGTACCAGGCTACAACCACATTGATCTGCTCACTTTAAGTATTGTTCCTCTAAAGGATATGATTAGGTACCACCTAATTTTTGAGTCCAAGCTCTATATCCAAGGCTTGACCCCTTTCCCACATATCACTTTGACAATGAATAAACATAAAGAATACTAAAGAAGCCCATTTATTCAAATCATAGAAAAATAGAAATTAGAGAATACATACACAGTAGAAATTATAGCAGACAATCCAGAGCAAAGGATCTCTCCCATTGGGAGATAACTTAGTTCAACCAAGAGAGGGGTTCCTGGATCTCACTCATGAGGAAAGTTTCCTCAGGTCTCTGGATGAACAAGTTGGGAAGAGGGACATGATGGAGACTATCCTCTCATACTTTTCCAGTCTTTTCCTTCAGCAACCTGAAGTGGTGTAGGTCTTTTCCACCTTCTCTCTCACAGCTGGAAGCCAGGAAATATGGAATGAGTACTCAGAAGGAAACTAACTCAAGTTCTCTGTCTCTTGACAACTCAACCCTGTCCCTTATGGAAGGTACTTGCTGTAGTATCTGGAACATAATAGGTGCTATACAAATGGTGTTATTTTTATAATTATTATTACTCCCTAATAGCCTAAGAGATATAGCCACTTGAATATCCCCCAGAACCACAAATTCATCATATACCTAAATTAACAGTGTTCCCCTCCAAATGCCTCTTTCTGATTCCACTATTTTTTCTTAGTAAACCATGGTAAAATACTGTCGTTTAACTGAATTCCTGCCTCTCTATCTCTTTCACATTCAGTGATCAGTTTCACTGCTAGTCAGCCACCAAGAAGTATACATTAACTTCAGAAAAAAGCTCTCAAATTCATGCTCCCCTATGCATTGCAATACCAAAATAATACAGTCTTTCTCATAATTTAGATTACAAAAAATTGCTTTCCACAAAGTCTTTCCTGCTCTTTATCCATCTTTCACATCAATGTAACCTTCCTTAGTTAACAATTTGATGATGCCAGTCTTTTTCTCAAAATCCATTGATGGTTCACTCTTACCTACTGAGTCAATCTTAAATTCTTTAGAATTGAAAGATTTCTACATTGATGTTCTACTTTAACTTTCTAGCTGTGTCTCAGAATTCTAGTGCTCCATCACCACCCATGTGGGCTTGGACAAGTAATTTTACTTCCGTTGTCCTCAATTTCATTTTTATGTTGTTGTTAGTAGTTCAGTAGTTGTGACTTTTTGTGCTCTCATTGACCATAGCACATCGAAACCCTCTATCCTCCACTATCAACCAAAGTCTGCCCAAGTTCATGTTTGTTGCTTCCATGATAATATCTATCCACCTCAACTTTTGCCCTCCACTTCTCCTTTTGCCTTCAATCTTTCCCAATATCAGGGCCTTTTTCATTTTTTTTCAAGTCTCCTTATTGTGTGGCCAAATATTTAAGCTTCAGCTCCAGTGTTTGACTTTCCAATGAATACTCTGAATTATTTTTTTAAGTATTGGTTGATTTAATCTCCTTTCCATGCAAGGGACTCCCAAAAATCTTCTCCAGCATCACAGCTTGAAAGTATTGATTCTCCAGGGTGGAACTTTTTATGTAGTACAACTCTGACAATCATACATTGCTACTAAAAAACAACCACAAAAAACCACATCTTTGACTATATGAAAATTTGTTGTCAAGGTGAATTCCCTGTTTTTTAATAGTATGCTGTTTAGATTTTGCATAGCTCTCTTTCCAAGGAGCATGTGTCTTTTAATAACATGGGTGTAGTCACCATCTGCGGTGATCTTTGAGCATGAGAATATAAAATCAAACACTGATTCAGATTATATTCAAACCATTTGCCTGGCATTTCACATGTTAAACTCTGCATATAAAAATAAATATGGTGACAATATATAGCCTTGCGACATTTCTTTGTCAATCGTAAACCAATCAGGTGTTCCACATTTAGTTCTGTTGCTTCTTGACCCACATACAGGTTCCTCAAGAGAGAAGTAAGTGATCTGATACTCCTATATCTCTTTGAGAACTTGACAAATTTTTCTGTGATCCACAGAAATACTTTAATGTAGTCAGTGAAGCAGAAGAGAATTGTTTCTCTTGAACTCCTTGTTTTCCGTATAATCTAGCTCATATTGACAATTTGGTCTCTAGTTCCTCTCCCTTTCCCAAAAGAAGCCTGTTCTTCTGGTAATTCTCAGTTCATATATTATCGAAGCCAAGCTGGCAAAATCTTAAGTATAACATTTCTGAAGTGAAATGGGCACAGTTTTTTTAGTAATGTGAACATTCTTTGGCACTGCCCTTTTGTAGAATTGGGATATAAACTAATCTACTACAATCCACTGGCCACTTGCGCCTTATAAAATGAAGAAATTGGGTAACATATTCTTTAAAGTTCCTTCCAGCTCTGTCACCTTGATTCCTTGACCTCAGAAACACTTCATGTTTCAGACAAATTATACTACTTACATAAATATCAGTTTTCTACTACCATGACTTTGGTTTTCCTACTTCTTACTCTTAGAATGAAATCCTTCACTGTTCATCTTATTCACCACTTTCTCCTTGAAGCCTTCCCTCATCTTAGAGTCAAAAGTTGTTTTTCCTTCCATCAGACACATTCATATGCTTCCTCTTTCTTTCTCAGTCTCACTATCTTTCTGTCCATAGCTATTTCTGACTGTATTTATACCTCTCTCTCTCCCTCCCTCTCTCTCTCTCCCCCCCCTCTCTTTCTCTCTCCCTCTCTCTCTCTGTCTCTCAAATATACACACATATACCCCATCGTCTTTGTTGTTGTTCAATCATTTTGCAGAAAAAGAAATCATGGTCAACAGGATTAAGTGACTTGCCCAGAGTCACACAGCTAATAAGTGTCTGAGGCCAGATTTGAACACCATTCTTCCTCACTTCAGCCCTGACATTGTATTTACTGCACCACCTGTTAGAGTCCGTTTGCTCACAAATGGAAAGAGACCAGGGACAACAGGATTAGGCAATCCCCTAGAGCTCTTTATTACTGGTATACCAGGGCCTCCATCCTAATGATGAAGACCCCGACCCCAGGTTTAAGGCAGAATTTATAGGGTACAGAAACAAAGAGGTAATTAGGGTACAGAAACGAAGAGGCAATTAATGCATAGTCAACATTCCGTTCTTATCAGTTCCTGGGGTCTGGATCTTGTCAGTTCCTGGGGTCCAGACCTTATCAGTTCCTGGGGTCCAGACATCCCGAGGCCTCATGTTTTACCATCTTCCTGCATGTTTATCTTCCTCCTACCTGCAGGCCCAGGTCAGGGTGACATTGTATTATCCTATGCATTCCGTACGTATTTTCAACTATTTTCTTGTTGAAACTATTAACCCTTTCCTAGGTCCCTACACACCTATCTTTCTCAACAAGAATATCATTTCATCATTATAATGAACTCCTATTGGAAGATTTCCTCTATCAGGTTGGATGAGAACCTTTTCTAAAACTTTATCTGTTAGAGATACCTAGGAAGATTAGGAACTAAGTTATTTTTTTCCCCAGGTTGACACTTGCAATAGTGGTCAGAGCTTTGATTGAACACTGATTTTGCTGACTTGGAGATCAGATGGAGATCCATGGTACTATGTTGTTTCATATTTCTCTCATGTCCCTCTTGTATCAACTCTGTATTATAACTTTACAGTTATGGCTTACTAAAATATGTATTAGACTGAAAATTTCATGAGTCAAATACATTTTTGGTTATCTTTGTACATTTAGCCACATTCAAAACTATTTTAATGCAAAATACCTATTTAATGAATATTGGGTTATCCTTATTGTTAATCGAAAAAGACACATATATACAAAAGCATGCTTTGCAATAAGTTGGGAAGAATTGATATTCATAGCTGAATTGGATGGCATTGGAGGAATTTACAATCATTAAAGTTGTATAACAGAGAAATATGATAATTGCTTCTAAAATGTGTATTGCAATTATAGGAGTACCAATGAAACACACTTACATAGAATGGTTCTCTTTCACAGCTAGGGACAGGAAATCCTCTCCTTTATTCTGGGATAACTTGTTTCCACTTCTACTAAATATAAAGTAACAGGTAGAAGAATTCAGTCGCTAAGGTCTTCTCCCTTAAATTCTGAAATGTTAATGATTATATAACATTACTCATTTCACTGAATGCTGAGAGATCTTGTGGATGCAGTTCAAAAAGCTTTGAATATTTTATATCCACTTTTTTTCTGTCTGTGTCACCTAGCTCTCTAAGGAAGGGTAGTGAGAATTCGTAGAACAGAGCAACATGAATTATTCACATTACTTCATGAAAATTAGCACATTTTTTTTCCAGAAAGTCATGGAAACAATTTAGTAAATGAAAAAGAAACCCATTGAAATCAGAAACTAGAGAGAGAAGAGCGATATCATTTGCTATAGGTATAAAAATTTGAAGTCATGATTTTGTTATCACATCTATATAACATGATCAAAACTGAATTCAGTCAAATATTCAGAAGTCACAAATCTCTCAGTTTGAAGCAATCTTTATGTGAAATCTCTACTTTTTATTGAAATGTTCAACTTTTATAAGGCATTTGACATTTTGAGGGTATTGTCCAAATCACCAGAAAAGGGTCAAGTGATTTTTTTTCTAAAAGTGACAAATGCAGATGGGCTAATAATTGGGTACATTGCTCATAATGACAATTTCATTCTATAGATGTTAAGCTATTGAAGTACAACTCTTTAGCAAAAAGATACAAAATTCAGTTACTCTTCTGATTGTATGATAACTGTTATATTGCAGAAATTATATTGACATGGCTGCTTGGTTCAGCGTTGTCCTTCGGGCTTGAAGAGGACAAAAATGGAATCACTACATTTGGGTCAAGGTACAGTGTGCCTGATTATGGCTGTACAGAAAAGCTCAGAAGGCTCTAGCACAAGCTGGGCACAAAGAGTCCACATGAACACTTGTCTCTAAATTTGCACATTCCATATTTCTTTTGAGTTACTGTAAGTCTTCTTTGTTTAAAGAGCACAGTATCTACTTTAATGCAGGCTTGCCATCTAGGTGATCCTATGCCAGTGTCTCCCATGTCTCACAATTACTGGCTGCAGATATATCAATGAATACTTTATCACTGGTAATGGCATGTGTCCCACAAGTGATACCAAATTTCTTCAGAGTGAACTTACGTGGGTCTTTGTATCACTTCTAAATTCTGTAATATATATAGGTACAATATATTGAGAATTACAAATCATCTGAAAAAAGCAAAATGAGTCAGAAAGAAAATTAATTGATGGTAGACTTTCTAGAAAGAAAATTATTACCTATCTAAAATTTCATTCAGAATATATTCTATCTTCCTATTATTATTAAAAGGTTTCTATGGATACAGGGATACAGACATGGTAGCTATAAAGACTGAAACTCTTTACCCATGAGACAGTTTTCACTCATTATAAGTTTGGTTATGCCATCACTTGTTCTTTAAGATGCCTGAATAGCCAATATTTCCCAGAGAGGCTCATTATTTTGTTTTTGGGAAAGTGCCAATATATATTCAAACCAAATCATGCCAAGATGTTTCATTCTCTTTCCTTCTAAAGAGAAATCCACTACTAGGTAGTAGCCACAAACCAGAGATGAAGCATTCATTTTTTATATCTGCAAGCAGCAATTGTTAAAATGGCATTTTTTTGGTTTAAATGTATCATTTTCCTCCAAAGCTTCCTCCTCCTCCTCCTCTCCCTCTTCTTCCTCCTCCTCCTTCCGACAACAACAAAGCAACAGCAGCAAAAGTAACAGCAGCAGTGAGGAAATAATATGCACAATGACTAATAATTTAAATGGAAAGAACATCAAACTACAAGAGTTGAAACTGAATGTTTTGTTTGTGTCTTAGACCCAAAGAAAAGATATTAGAAGGCATTTTCCTCTCCTTCCTTTGTGATCTTTAGCATCCATGGGTGCTAAATGTTGCATATGAAGTCAGATTTTTTTTTCTCTTTGATTATTATTTTCTTGCTCTTCTCTTTCTTTTTCTTCCAAACTTTTTTTTAATAAGGGGTGTCTCTGAAATAGAAAAGAAAGGAACAGATCAGGGTGGAATCTAGGTAAAGCTCTATCTATACGTGTCTCTATCTAAAAGACAAAAAAAAATTAGTCAGTGGATCCTGACAGTTCATAAAGCCAAAATCCTACATTTCTCCTCCCTTTCATACATTGTCTATGGTGAAGTTGGGTGTTGGTCATGGTGGGAGTGGTTTCTGTTTTCATTCCTTCAAGTTCTCATTTTTCAATTCTCCTTTCATTCAATTCACTCCAATTCTCCAATCTCCAATTCATTCAATTCACAGTCCTTTGTGATGTAATGGTTGTAAATACAACCCCTTATTTTAACTCATTGTGTCCTCTCCAAGGTCACCACTGATATATTTATTGCTAAAAATAACCAATGCTTTTTTTTTTTCAGGCCTCATTCTTATTCTTCTGTCTCCCTACTTCGATCCACCCTGGGAAACTCTCTCAATGAAAATTTGCGCTCAATTTTTGAGAAACTAGACTTTTATGGGTAACATCTTTCCCCTTTTCTTTATGAAAGGGTCACTCACATCCCTTTCTAGTCATCCTTATACCAGGAACCCTCTCCATTGTTTGTTCTCCTTCCCCATTAGAATGTAAGCTCTTTGGGGCATGAGACAATTTTTTTGTGCTTGAATGTGAATCCTCAGCACTTAGCACAGTGCCTGGCACATAGTTAACGCATCAAATCAACAAGCATTTTATTACATACCTATTTTGTGGCAAGTACTATACTAAGCACTAAACATACAGATAATTGAAAAAACAGATCTTGTTCTCAAGGTGCACATAGTCTAGAGGGGTTAGGGACAAGATACAGACAGCAATATACATACTGGATATATAAACAGAAAATGGAAGATAATGTCAGGGTGAAAGCACTAAAATAAAGGAGGAATAAGAAGGCTTCTCACAGAAGGTGAGACTTTAGGTGAGACTTGAGAAGGAGGCGATAAGGAGGAAGAGCATTCCTGTCATAACACAGCCATGAAATATGCCTAGATTCTAAAAATAAAGTGTCATATTCAAGGAACAGAAAGGAAGCAAGAATCATTAAACAGAAGATCATGTGCAAGAAAGTAAGGAAGTGGGAAAAGTAGGAAGGGGACAGGTTATGAGAGACTTTAAAAGCCAGAGTAAATTTTTATACGGTACTTCATGTTCTCTGTTTCTCTATCTTTCTGTGTGTCTGTGTCTCTTTCTCTCTGTGCCTTTCTCTCTCTGTCTCTCTCTGTTTCTGTCTCTCTGTGTCTCTCTGTCTCTGTCTCTCTGTCTCTCTATCTCTCTCACACTCACTCACTCACTAAATCTGCAACATTAGTTGATTTTGTTCACTGGCTCCTTCTGAATATTGTCTCTAACTTTTGCTTTCATGACATTTCTCTGTCTTTGTTCTCCTACCTACCTGATTTTCTCTTTAGTCTCTTAAGTAGTATATTCCCATTATGTGCTGGTGTTTCACAGACTCTTGTCCTGGGATTTTTTTTTCTGTATATCCTCTCTCTTGATTAATACCTTCAGACTGAGACCTTCAGATTTACACATTTTGACTTCTTTCTTTTGAGCTCAAATCCCACACCAGAAACCACATCCTGGACATCAACAAGTTACTACCATTTGGAAAGCAAATTTAATATTTCAAAAATGAAATTCATTAGGTCCCCACTTTCCATGTCTTGTTAATTCTACCACAACTCTTATCTCTTGTATTCATCACCTACTATCTAGTCACATGACAATCACAGTAGTTGAAGTCAACTTCTGTCTCTTCACTTCTACCTCTTGTAGTCCATAATCATTGTCAAGCTTCAGCTCACATAATTTCCTTTAAACATTCTCTTACAATTGTTCCAGTTGTTAATTACCCCACACTAAGTTGTTTTACATTTTCTGTTGCAGCACACCATAATACTTCTGAACCAGACACTCAAGGTTGAGAAAGCTTAATGTCAGATAGAGAAGTGTACCTGTGCCTAGTCAGACCAAGACTCTACAGCAGCACTCCACTGCTAATAAATAAATAGAAAAGAGCATTTATAGGCCTCTACAGATCACCACCTAAGCAGCTATGAGAGAAAATAATAGAATAATTCAACTTAAGATGGCTACCAAGAAAAAATGGAAATAGAAGAAGAGAAAAATTTGGGAGCAAGTTCCTGAGTTTGTCTGGTGAGAGACCTTAGGAAACCGTAAACGAGGGAATTGATTTGTTTGGCATTTAAGGGAGTGTCTTGAGCTCCTGCATTGGGTATAATGGCTGCTTTAAGAATTGAAAAATTTGAATATTCTTACAGAGAAATTGGCTGTCATAGAACAGGTGAATCTGGATACACAAACCATGTCTGAGAAGTCTAGGTGTCTGGTATATTGCTATATGCTCGTTGCGAGTCAGTCAATAAACATTTCTTAAGCATCTAGTATGGGCCAGACACCATGCAATGTATTGGGGATACAAAAATAACTAGGGAAAAGATGATCCCTGTACTGAAGAAGCTCTTAAACTAATGAGGTCAATAGCAAACACATGAGTGGAATGAATGAAAGTCTCTCATTTAAGGAAAAGGATACTTAATATTTTAGCTTCCATAATTAATGCCTGAACTATATCTTTAAGATTAAGAATTAACCCCCCCCCTTCCCCTGCTTAAACATGCACATAAGCCACATATATCCATATCCTGCATGCACATAGGGTGAGCATGCCTGTAACGGCTGTCTGTTAGTTTGAGGTTAAGGTGTTAGATTAAGAATCTTTCCTTGTTTCGAGAATGTGAGGCCAACTACCCCCCTTCCCCCACCAAGGATGTGATTAGAGGTCCAGGGGATTTTGGGGGCTTCTTAGAATTGTTTTTATAAGGAGGTTTTGGGGGCTTCTTAGAATTGTTTTTGTAAGGGGGTCTTGGGGGGCCTTTATGAGGTATGTAAACTGACTGTCTGCCTTCTGAAACTTGCACTTGCCTCCCCAGCCCAGACCATTCTGAAGCGGGTGATGCCCAATTCTCATGGGAAACTTGCAAATAAAGCCTCTGTCTTTACCTTGAGAAACCTCTGACTGTTATTTCATTTTGGGGGATTATTGTCCCACACAGTTTTGGTGCCGAAACCCGGGAGTACCCTCGACTAAGGCAGACCCCTTTTATTGGAGCCACAACCTAGCGCGCACAAGGATTTCCTGGAGGTTTCGGGTCCAAGGGGAGTGGAGCTCCCTGGCTGAGGGGAAGAACCGGAGGGAGAGACTCGGTAAGACAGACTGCTTATTAAAACTCTGACAATAATTTGGCTTACATATGTGAGACTGAAATCCCAGCCGGCTGGTGAGTAAGTGTGAGCAGTCAGGAAACTTGTACATACAACCCGGTAAGCGCTTGGAAGTCTGGAGGTAATTGGCATTGCAGTGGACTTCTGGTAGTCCACAGACCAAAGTACGGAGTTAATACCTCAGTGAAAGGCACTAAAGCAAGTTTAGCAAACAAAGATCTTAAGCAGGAAGCTTAGAGTGAAAGACTGATCACCTAACTTAAAGACCAATAAATAAGGCTGTAGAGAGATAGAAGGAATTGTGCCCACCCACCTTTCGGCCAATATCCGTGAGTGGGTTCTATTGAATATGCTGTAGATACTGGCTGTGGTAAAGATATTGGTTATTGTGAGTTATGATTATTACTGTTTAATTAATTGTCAAGCTCCAGAGGTGTCTACCTGGAGGGAAAGCTGATCATAATTGCTTCAGCATTGATTCAAATTTTTGAGGTTTGCTTTTTACTGGGGCCAAAAAGGAATATTTGGAATGCTGGCCCAGCTCATTTGAAACTGACCTGATTACAGCAGGTGATTCCGAAATCTTTGTAAAACTTTAAAAAAAATGTGGACATGAAAGTACATATTTGGCATTAATAAATTTCTTAATTATATGGCTCCAAGAAAGCTCTATTTACTTTAGTTTATTGTTCAATAAGGAGATGGTGGTGGAATTTACTTCCAGGGATGTTATGGGAGTCACGTGATTGTGAAAATACTTGGCAAAATGCTTGGCATAAAACGAAGGCTATCTCTATGTGAATGTAAATTGTTTCAAGTTAAACATAATTGCTTCATATTTATTAACTTTACTTGGATTTTCTTTGATGTGAAGTTTATATCAATGATGATAAAATGAATAATTCTCCGTTGTAAGGCAACTGCAACTTCAGGACACATCTGACTAAAAGTAAAGCCACCATAGTGGTAATTAATTGGTTTTGGTTTTAAAAGTTTAAATAGATGATAATTGTTTATGGCATTATTGTATTTCTAAAAATTTCCTTTATTGCATAATTTGGTAAACAATTATATCAAGTTTTGTTTCTATTTAAAGGAGGCTTTCAGTTAAAAATTGTTTTGCTATCATTTATGAAATTTGTGAGACTGTTAACTGAACTATTGGAGTTACTGTCTAAATAAAATATTTACAGAAGTATATTTAGTTTTCTTTATTTTTAATTGAATGGAAGAGGTTTCATGAGCAAATTTAAGAATTGTTTAGTACTTAGGAATTTATAATATCAGAATGGTTTGGTTATTTTGTTGATTGTTGTTTTAATGCTAAAACCTACAATGGTTAATTGATTGCTGTATGAAAAAGAAGAAAACTGTGTAAAGTCTTATCAAGTTGGTTCTGCTCATATAGAACAGGCCTCCTGCATGCATGGAGGGCACCAGGTAGAGGGGCACCAGCGTTATTACCTTTACTACCACTACTGTCATTAACACTACTATTACTGCTGCTACTACTATGTAAATATATGTATATAGCATTTAACCCCTTCCTGGGGTCCATGTTAAATCTCACTATTGTGTCAAGTTGCTGGGACCCCTTGTAAACTATGTCCAGGAGCTAGTTCACTAGCCCCTGGGGTGGGGGGGGGGCAGGAGATCTACAAGAGTCCCCTGTCCCTGGGGGAGGACAAACTTACTTATAGATGCTTCCTTAAGAGTGACACAAGGGGAATGATTAACAGTAAAGGGGAAAGAGGTAGCCCTTACCACCTCAATCATGCAAATACTAGGGAAACTACTGCTGCCTGGTAATATAGCAATAATCCACTTAGGTGGTCATCAAAACTGGGCAATCCTTTGAAGTTAAGGGCAATGGCTTTGCCAGTAAGGAAGCAGGGAAGGCAGGAATAATGAAACCTGAGTTATCAGACTGGCTATTGTTCTTAATCACCTCTTTTCCTCTGAATTTCCCTCCTCCTTCCTTTACTGAGGAAGAAGTGCAGAAGGCACTGACCTTAGGAGCCCAGGAACAAGATGGCCAGTGGCTACTCCCAGGTGGAAGAGAGGTACTGATTAAAGCATGTATGAGGCAAGTCCTGCAATACCTACATCAAGGCAAAACCTGTGTGATGTGGTCCTGACCCAGTATGTATCGCCTGCTCTTTACACTCCAGCATGACAGCTGATGGATGGGTGCCTTGTGTGTTGAAGGACAAACAAGTCTGCGTTGTGCCAGGCTCCAGCAAGAGGCAGGCCCTCAGGTCTCAGACCTTTCCAAAGCGTGCAGGTGGACTTCACTGAGCGAGCTGCCCCCACATAGGTCACCTTAAATACCTACTGGTCATAGCGGACCACTTGACCTCCTGGGTAGAGGCCTTTCTTTTACCTTGGGCCACTGCTCCAGTGGTGAGTAAGGTCATACTGGAGCATGTAATTCCAAGGTACAGGGTGGTAGAACAGACTGATTCAGACCAAAGGACCCATTTTACGGCTAAAACACTGTAGTCTTTGGCTCAGGCCTTGGATATTATCTGGGAGTTCCATACTCCTTGGCACCCTCCCTTGTCT
>JAQQSZ010010737.1:0-12432 GCA_028646595.1 Phalanger gymnotis
GGAAAAGGAAGCATATATTTAGAATGTGAAAAAGTAAATATAGTTTGGTAGTTTGGGGAAGGAGAGTATTGAAGTGGAAATCAGGAAAGGCTTCATACTGTAGAAGGTGGCTATTGAGTGGAGCCTTTAAAGCAAAAAGGAATTCTAAAAGGAATTGTCTATAATTCTCATCTCTTCTTTGGTTTAATTTTATCAATTCTCCCAATTAATAGTCATTTTTTCTTTCTCCTCCTTCTTCCTGGCCCTGTTGAACAATAAAATAAAAATAATAAAAAAGAAAGAAAAAAGAAAGCCATCATAACAAATATACATAGTAAAGCAAAACAAATTCTCATATTTGGCCACATCCAAAATGTTTGTTCCTGGATCTCAGGTCCATCACCTACCTCTCTGGGAGGAGGCGAATAGTGTGTTTTGTCTTTGCTCTTCCATAATCATGTTGTCATTCCAATGATCTGAGTTCTATTCTTTTAAAGTTATTTATACTTATCATGCTGTCATTGTATAAATTGTTCTTCTTGTTCTGCTCGCTTTACTCTGATGAATACACAGATCTTTCCAGTTTGGTATGAAACTGTCCATTTCACCATGTCGTACGGCACAGTAGTATTTCATTATATTCATATACCATAATTTGTTCAGCCACTCACCAATCGATGGGTACCGCCTTAGCTTCCAGCATTTTGCTACTCTGAAGGGAGTTGCTATAAATAATTTTGCACCTAGGGATCCTTTTCTTTTCCTTTGAACTCCTTGAGGTATAGGCGTAGTAATGGTATTTCAGGTTTAAAGAATACACACATATAGTAACTTTTTGTGTTTATTTCCAAATTGCTTTCCAGAAGTCTAGGCCAATCTATAGTTCTCCTAACGGTATGTTAGGGTACCTATTTTCGTGCACCCCCTCCAACATTTGTCATTTTCTTCTTTTGTCATCTTTGAGGTGGAACTTCAGAGCTTCTTTAATATGAATTTCTCTAATCATTAGTGATTTGCTTTTAATGGTGTTTTTTGGCAGTAAGGATCTTAGGATCGATGAACCATTTCTGTTGTTGTTCATCCTTTACTCTAGAGATGATAAAACAGAAGTGAAGTGACCGTTCTATAGACACAGTACTGGTACCAGAACTAGGATTTAAACCCAGGCTTCCTAACTCCAAGATAAGCACTTTCCCCAAAATACCACAGGTGCCTCTTGTGCTTACTTTACTGTATTAGCACAGTGGCCATATGTGTTCAGTAGGAATTGGAATATTCTTAGAATGCCTAGCTATTGACTCACTCATCTAACATCAACATTTACTAGTTCATTATATTCAAACCCTTAAGGGATTAGGACCACCTGTTCAAATTCATTTTTCTTTCCATCGCAGTCACTGTATTGACTGTCTCTGTTAAGGAATTTTCAACAACCCTGAGCCCTCTTCACCAACAAGATCACAAATGGTAGAAAATTCTAAAAGAAGCTATAGCTCTTTAAATAAGGACATAACTTTGCATGCATAGGTCCTGTGATGTTATTATTAGCTAAATCACTCACACGAATGACTAGCCTAGTTATGCAGCAACCCAACCTCAATTCAGGAGAGTTTGGGAATGATCTGGCTTCGTTCTGTTTTCCAATCACTTTGCATGGTTTGGACAACCTTCAGTCATCAAAGAAAAACATAGAATCAAAGCATGTTAGAAGTAGAAGCAATCTTGGTGAACATCCTATATCTTTGTCACCCAAGGAAGATGGAGGTTATACCTTGAATTTTCATGTCCCTGGGAAGTAGACTTTGGATTTCCTTATTAGGCAAGCTCTTGATTTAATTGGGTCCTTTCTTAGGGCCTCAAAGCTAGACTGGCTGGCTTCAAACCCTGGCATGGACTTTAGTCCCGCATCTGCTAAGGCCTTGCTTGCTTGAACTTTTCAAATTCACAAGATCGTAGGCCTGATCATCCTTTATCTAAAAGATGGGAGCAGAAAAAGGTGCGTGAACTGAAATAGCTGTAAAATTGTTGGACTGGCAGGAGTTTGTGAAATTTGGATTAAGTCAAAGGGCCACACTTGAAGATCTAGAGGGTCACATGTGACCTTGAGGCTGCAGGTTCCCCATCCCCAGACTAGCCCAAATGGAAATCAGGCAATTATGGAGAACAGGGAGAATTTGCAGGGCATAGGGAAAGCAAAAATGGTCTGTTGCCTCTAGGAGTGCGGCCTAGTGATCTGGTTTGTTGAGAATTTGCCCTGATCACACTGTCCAGATAGTCAAACCCTGGCTGTGACATTCAGTGTAGATTTTTCTGGGTCACAAGAGAATATATTCTGTAGATAAGAAAATAAGGCTCTGCAAAAGAAAATATTCTCAATCTGGCCACATGCCTCAATCTGGGGTTTGGTGAATATGATCGTCCTAAACCATTGGGAGAATCCTTAAAGTACCTTGTAGTGTGATAAAGCACATATAGATTTCCATCCTGCTACTAGGAAGAACCCTACTATTGCTTAACAAAGTTTGCTATAGAGACTAGGAAAAAGGAAAATTTAGTATACTCACCCTTGTTTTTGGGAGGATATATTCCCAAACAAGCTTAAATTATTGCCTACTCGAGCAACGGTGTTTTTAAGGTTGAATCAACTCAGCAAGTCACTTAAGGATACATGAAGACTTGCCCTATTTCTCTCCATCATGTGCATATTATAAAAATAGTACCAGCTTGTTTTTTTTTCCTGGACATTTGTAACTCTGTGGTTAAAAGAAAAAAAAAGAAAATCAACCAACCATGTACCAGAGAGACATATGGAGTTACTATGTTTTATGTATAGTCCTATTATTTCATCATTGGTAAAATTTGGTTTTATTGTACAGGGGAAAAAAAGAACACACTTCAAGGCCCCATTAACCACTTTGCCATTGTATTAAAATTTAATTAAATAAATGATCTTTTTTTTGCTTTTATTCATCCTCTTCAAATAATTCCTGTTTGCAATTTTTAAATGGGTTCATGGCATGTTTCTTTGTGATAAAGGGTTTTCTCTATTATTAAAATTGGAGAAATTAATGAACACCTTTTATGTCTGTCAATGAGAAGAAAATCCCAATGACTTTAGCTTAATGAACATTATACATACCAAGTTGTTTAAGTGGTAATACCCTGTGAAGTGTGTTTATTTTTCTCAAGAAGTTAAAATTAGAATGGGTATCTTTGCTACTACTCCAGTAAACTGTCTTATCTAGCATGGGAAGTGGTAATTTGATCTCCTTTACCTTCCTTACTCCTTAACCTCCCCAGGTCCCACTTTTCTTAACTATCAGGAGAAATTAAATTAAATAATCTCTAATCATCCTCTGATCCTGAGGAGATGCTGAAAGGTTTTATGGTAATGTTAGACCACTTTTAGTACCATAAGTTATGCCCATCAAGTGCATAGTAAATGGCATATTTAGCCTGGAAAAGGGAAGACTTGGGGAGGACATGTTCATTTCCTTCAAATATTTGAAAGGCAGTCATGTGAAATAATAACGGTAAAAATAGCATTTATCTAGAACCATCAGGTTTACGGAGCACTCTACACTTGTTAACTAGTTTGATCCTCACCACAACTCTGTGTGATTGTTGTCCCCACTTTACAGATGAGAAAACTGAGATATAGGTTAAATAACTCCCCTAGGGTCACATAGCTAGTGTCTGAGGCAGGATTTGAATTCTTGTCTTCCTGACTCTGAGTTCTGCACTCTAGGTACCATTTAGCTACAGGAATAGACTTGTTCTGTTGAACCCCAAAAGATATAATTACCAGCTGTGGATGAATGCTTCAAAGTGGCAAGTTTAGACTTGCTCTAAAGAAAACATCTTCTCACATGTGATCTAAACAAAATTCAAAGAGGCTATCTCAGGAGGTCGTGCATTCTCTTCTCTAGAGGTCTTCAAGGAAAGGTGTGAGGACCAATCTTGGGGAATGTGGTAGAGGGAATTCTCATTAGGTTGGAATAGATGCCCTTCGAGATAACTTCCAACTCTGAGATTCTGTGATCATGTGGTAGTAGGATTTGGCAGAAACTCTGGTCAATAGAGATTTCTGGTTGAAGAATACTGGATAAACTACCTTGTACTGAGAGTAAACTTCCAGCATTATTGTTAGAGGTGCTGAGATTTCAGGCAGACGATAGTAACTCATCATTCATTAGCCTGTTGCCCCCTACCCCAAAAAATAAATAATAAAGCTGGAACTCATAGTCATTGTTTTAGAGCTAAAAGAAACCCTATAGGCCATCTTGGACAACTTTCTCATTTTATAGATGAGAAAACTGAGTCCCAGGTAAGAACTAAAAAGAGAGAAGACTTTAGCTGTGAATTTACCCAACTTTATTTTGTGCACATAATGTTTATCTTCATGGAGGAGTACAGGAAGAAGCTAGTTTTCCTCCTAGGCCAACCCTACTTCCTACACATCCCTAAATGAGAGTCTATAGTCTACTTCCCATAGACCATGGACCAAAGTATAACTTGTATCTGCCCTTGGTGACAAAAATATAGAATGATCTGTAATATTTCTTACCTCTAATGTGCTTTGATTCCGTAATTTTCTCTGATAATTGAAGGTTGTCCAAACCATGCAGAGTGATTGGAAAATAAATAGGGTGAGACCAGATAATTCTCATAGTCTCCTGAACTGAGATTAGGTTATTGAACAGCTAGTCATTTGTGTAGGTGGTTAGTTAATAATAATAATAATATCACAAGACCCATGCATGCTACCTTATGGCCTCATTTAAAGAGCTGTAGCTTCTTTTGGAGTTCTCCATCATTTGTTTTGCTTAAACACTACACATGATTTGTCCTACTGTTTACATCAAGTTGAAATGAGTGAATCATTCTTTCTATCATTTATAAGTGGACTTTTTCAAACCACTCCATTTATTTTCTGAGTATAGATTTCCCAGGAAACACAGCAAACCCAATAGTCTTGCATTGGCTTTTTATAGTAGAAAAGATTTTTCTGCACAATGGTATTTAATACTCATAAGTATGTGTGAAGCTGCTCAGATTTATCATTTCATATGTGAAAAAGAATACAATTTTACAGATGCCTTTGTTTTAAAAGAATGTATGATTTATATACTGTTTGGGAACATATTTTAGTCTTTCCTTGTTAGAGCTGAGATGGGATTCTTTTCTTCATGGCATGTCATCTACTGTATTGATAAATCATTTTCATACTTTTCTGGATTTTTCCCCCTTTCACCTGAGCAGGTGGTGTTTTATATGAAGACAAATGAAAACCTGCAGATACTGATGCATGAGATAAGTTTAAAAGAGAGATTGGATTACTTTGGAAAATTTTGAAAAGTTGAAGAAATATTTCTAAAATCTTACCTTCTTGCTCTGATCCTTTGGAATATAATCTTTGTTGATGTTGTGATTTCTCCTCTAGGTAACCTGTTGGTTCCAGAAAACCATAAAACATTTACAGAAGCAGCACCTAGGTTCATCACTGTCAGAAAATGAAGAATTAATTCGAAAGCATAAGGAACTGGTATTAAAAGCAAAAGTAAGACATATATCTCTGAATTTCTCTAAGCTGATAAATTGTAGATAGGCTGCAATTTGCACTGGTGGATGGTAGAGGGAAAAGGTTTTCCCCACAGTGATGGAATTACAGGTCGTTGACATAAATATAAAAGTTTTGAAAAGGGTGTTATCTCAATCTTCCTTTTAGGGTGAGTATAGATGACAGGAACTATTCACGTGTATTTCATTCACTATTCATATCTAATAATAATATTCATATTCTAATATAGGATTAGTTAATTTTATTGTCCTGTGTTCTGACATATCTTGTCTAGTAGCTAGACATTTTTCTTTTTCTTATGGTATCATTGTGACATTGATTTTGTCCTTTTCTAATACAGAAAAAAACTGCTATTGCCTATTACTTCCCCCTATTTCCTTTTCTTCTTCAGTTTCCAAGAAATTATACATACTAGTTCATCCATTTATATTATGTGGGTTATTGGATTGGGGTGGGAAGGAGAGGGGGAGACAAATAAAATTCCTACCTCATGTAATAGTCGTGGGATCAATAGGTATTTTAAGAAGTACTTTGTAGGGCTTCTATAGTGCTTTAAAGATAAGAATGAGCATTCTCAGCTAATCAGGTGGGAGTTATGAAGACTCGATGAGTATCAGCTGAAGCAATGGGTAATGTTTAGCCTAGAGAAGGAAAAAAAAACCAAGGGGAATGTGATTACTGTCTTCAAGTATCTGAAGGGCTATATTGTAGAGGAATGCTTCCCTCTTCACTTCCCACTACCAGCCTCCCTGGCTTTCTTTAAATCCCAATAAAAATTCCATCTTTTACCAGACCCCTCTTAGTTCTTATTTGCGCCTTTCCTCTGTTAATTCTTTCCTATTTATGCCATATATAGGTTACTATATATATACATTTGTTTGCATGTTGACTCTCCCATTAAGTAAGTTCCATGAGGACTGTCTTTTTCCTCTTTTCTGTAAGCTTAGCACAGTACTTGGCACATAGTAGGCACTAGATAAGTGTTTATTGATTCATTGATCAATTATTCCCTTTGGCTCTAGAGAATCTAATTAGAAATGATGCTTAGAAGTTGCAAAGAGAAAAAAAGAAAAGATAAACAAAGCTCTTCATTTTTTGATTTATGGTAAAGCAAAAGAATTTCCCATTTTGACTGTATCATAATAATACATTATATACACAAACATGTAGGTATTTGCATACATACACACACATATATATGTAGGTATTTACATGCATACATACATGCATACATACATACACATAAACCCTCAGTCCTTTACTTCTATGTCAGGAGAAGTCAGGTAGCTTGCTTTATCATCATTTCTCAGGAATCATGATTGGTCATGTAGATCAAAGGACTTAAAGCTACCAGAATTGTTTGTCTTTACAATGTTTTTACTATATACATTGTTCTGTTCATTCTGCTCACTTCACCTTGCATCGGTTCATTTAAGTCTTCCCAGTTTTCACTGAAACCATCACTTCTTACAATATGATAGTAATCCATCCTATTCACATACCATAATTTGTTTAACCATCACCCAATTGATGGGTACCCACCCCTTTCAGAATGCATCCTGGGCCATCTCCAGTCATCCTGGTGAATATTGGGCCACTGGATCCAGATGGCTCTGGAGGAGAAAGTGAGGCTAGTGACTTGCACAGCCCTCCGTCACTCAAATCAAAGTCAACTGCAAGTCATGTCATCATTTCCCTGATGTCATGGTCCTCTTCTAGAATGAAGGACAAACAACAACAGCAACAACAACCCACCACAAAGAGAGTTGCTATATATATTTTTCTTTGTTCTCTTTAGCGTAGTAATAGTATCACTGGGTTAATGGGCATGTTTAATTTAGTAACTTATTGGGCATAGTGCCAAACTGATTTTCAGAATAACTGGAACAATTTCACAGTTCCAACAACAGGGCATTAATGTGCTTCACTGTACCCCCTCCAATATTTGTAATTTTCCTTTTGTCAGCTTTGCCAATATGATGGGTATGAAATGGAATCTCAGAGTTGCTTCAATTTGCGCTTCTCTATTAATTTGGAATGATTTTTTCTTCATATGATGTTTTCCTAGCTTGGATTTCTTTCTTAGAAAAATGTTCTTATCCTTTAAAGATTTATAAGCTGGGCACTGGCTCTTTTTTCTTATAGATTTGAATCAATTCCTTGTGTGTCTTCGAAATGAGACTCTCATCAGTAAAACTTGCTACAAAGATTTCCCCCCGCCCCCCAGTTACCTATTTCCCTTCTAATTTTAACTGTATCAAATCAAAATTATCCATTTTACTTCCCTTATCCATAGATCTGACAGGTACATTTCTCCATGCTCCCCTAATTTACTTATGATATCAACCTTTATCTCTAAATCATTTATCCATTTTGACCTTATCTTGGTATACAGTATGAGATAATGGTCTATGCTTAGTTTCTTTCAAACTGGTTTCCAGTTTTCCAAGCAATTTTTGACAAATGGTGAGTTCTTGCCCCCAAAGCTTGGATCTTTGGGTTTATTGTGTCTTCTGCACAGTGTCTGAGGGTGTCTCCACCAATGTCTGAGGACAGCGAATAATATGATCTGCCTGGCATATGCTGCTTCCTGTCTCTCTTGAGGATGTTTTGGTCTCTTAATGAAACTGGTTTGACTGCCTGGGTCAGCATTTGGTGTTGTTGCTGGGAGGGTCCTTATTCCAAAGGAGTTGCTCCTCTCAATGGTGGCTGAAGGAGCCTGACTGGAAAGGAAGGTTAATGATCTCAGCATTCTTACTTTCTGGCCAGAACCTACCAAATGATCGCCACTAAAAATCCAGCTGGCAGATTAAAGCTAGAACCTTATCCTTATCCTTATCCTTATTTCCAAGTGTCTTCCTTGTATATCTTCTTAGGGGAGCTTTCCTGAGGTACCTGATTCTTTAACATAAAGCCTTTAACAAGTGAGTTGACATATGGAATCTTTCCCTCTGTCTTTGACTTCCTTGTGTTACATTCCTAGGATTTTCTTCTGTTCAGTCATTCTTCAGTCATGTCTGACTCTTTGTGACTCCATTTGGCATTTCCTTGGCAAAGATACCAGAGTGGTTTGCCATTTCCTTCTTCAGGAAATCTTCATTTTACAGATGAGGAAACTGAGGTAAACAGGGTTACGTGACTTGTCCAGAGTTCCATAGCTAGTAAGTGTCTGAGGCCAGATTTGAACTCAGGAAGATAAGTATGCTAGGTCTGGCACTCTATCTACTGAGCCACCTAGCTATCCTAATGTTAGTAGTAAGGCTAAATTAAAAGATAGCTTTGAGGTAATTAAAAGATAGCTTTGAGAGTAATGTAGTTTCTCCATTTACTGCTTTTAACCATAGCCACATTTATTGTTGCCTTTTCTTAAATTATCCTATCTTTTCTAGAGGGGCAACCATTTAATGGGCAGAAAATTGGACCTGGTATCAGGAAGACTTGTGTTATAATTCCACTTTAGATACTTAGTAAGTGTGTGGAACTATAGAAATTACTAAACCTCTGTGAGACTCAGTTTCCTTATCTATAAACTCAGGGGGCAAAGCTTGATGACCTTTAAGGTTCTTTCTAGCTCTAAATGCCTGAACCTATGACTCTTGATCATCATAGCCACCATACTTTTGGGGTAGGGAAAGGGATTTAGCTAAGACACTCCAACTTCTCATTATAACTTTGTACAGATCTTTATTTTAATGTAAGCAACTAATTTGGGGGTTTGTCTTTATGTTTTCTTCTGCCAGCGTCTTCTGATTTATGGGTCATTTCATCCCATTGACATTTACTATCATGGCTATTGGGTTGTTTGTTCTAGCCATCATATCCTATTACAATCTTATGCCTATTTCCCCTATCCTACTGCTCAAAAAGAAAAAAAAGAGGAATGACATAAGCACTAGTTATTTGTAGTTAGAATGATGTGATCACTAATTCAGTGGTACAGTGGATAGTGCTCTGGGCCTGGAGTTAGGAACACCTGAGTTCAAATCTGACCTCAGACACTGGACATCCTTGGGCAAATCACTTAATCGCTCTCTGACTCAGTTTCCTCAACTGTAAACTGGGGAAATAATAGCACTTACCTTCTAGGGTTGTTGTGAAAATCAAATGAGATAATATTTGTAAAGTGCTTAGCACAGTTCCTGGCACATAGGAAGTGCTTTTAATAAATCCTTATTCCTTTCCCTTCCCTTTCCTCTTTTCTTTCCATGACCTCTCTTCCTCTAAACCAAACAATATACATTCTCATTCTTTCTGCCTCCTTCCAATATCCACCCTTTCTAATTGTTTGTGCAAAATCTTTTTAATTTAATATAATAAAAATTATCCATTTTACATCTCAGCCCTTCCTAATCGAAGGAGGGGTTTTTTGTTTTTGTTTTTGTTTTTGTGCTTTTTGTGACTCTTCTTTCCCTAAGTCTGCTCTCTCTTCTAAATCTTTTTCCTCCTTCTCCTTTTCAAAATCCAGTTCCTTGTCCATTTTGTCATTGTTGGAAAATGTTTAACAACCAACTCTTAAGGGGGGAAATGTATGGATGACACACTTTTAAGTTTAATCTGCAGTATTAACATTTTCTCAATTATTTTCTTAAGTCTAGACAAGCAATAAAACAATAAACCAGCTTCTCATTTTGTAGCATTTGCTGATTTCTGAGATGTAAATGAAAATTTACCAGTTGCCTCTCTTAAGCCCCTTTGAGATGGCTTCAGCTCAGCTCTGACCTCCTTCCTTCTCCTTGTCCCTCTGCATGGTTCAACTAAGATTGAGGTCTATTGGATTTCATCCCCTCCACACCTTTATGGTTGTACAGTTTTCTGGATGTCTCATAGGCATCTCAAAATAAACAGATTCCCACAATACTTAACACTCTTTCAAATGTCTCTATTGCTGAGTTCTAGGGCATCTCCACCAGAGTCTCAGGACAGGGAGTAATTTGATCTGGCTGGCACATGCTGCCTCCTGTCTCTCTTCAGGATGTCTTGGACTTTTAGCAAAACTGGTTTGACTGCCTGGGTCAGCATTTGGTATTGTTGGTGGCAGAGTCCTTACTCCACAGGAGTTGCTTGCTCCCCTTAATGATCATCACCATCTTTTCAGTCACCTAGGTTCACAGCCTCAGTTCATCTTTGACTTATCATTCTTATACCTTATAACCAATCCATTGCAAAATCTTGCTTCTCTTTCCACAACAACTCTCCTATAACTTCTCTTCTCTACACTCAGACAGTCAGCACTCCAGTTCAGATTCACTGTCCAGTTCTAGATTCTAGTCCAGTTCACTGATATCTAAAACACTCATCACCTCATGCCTGGACTATTGAAAAAACCTCCTGTTTGATCTCCATGTTTCAACTCTCTCCTCTTCAATCCATAACCTACATAGCTGTCAAAGTGATTTTTCCAAAAAAAAAAAAAAACAACAGGTTTTCCCACATCACCCTCCTACCTAATAAACTCCACTGGTTCTCTATTATCTCTAGGATCAAATAGGAACTTCTCCTTTGGCATTTTAAGCTCTTCTCAACCTGATTCCTTCTTCTCTTTTCTAGTCTCCTTACACATCATTCCCCTCCACAGTCTCTAAAATCCAGCCACACTGGCCTATTCGCTGTTCCTAACACACTATATCCCATCTCCTGTCTCAGTGTCTTTGAACTGGTCATCCCCCATGCATGGAATGCATGCATCTTTATATCCGCCTTATGAAATCTGTTGTTTCCTTCAAGACTCAATCAAACATCACCTTCTACACAAAGCTTTTCCTCATCTTTCTTTCTTTCTTGTTTTTTTCTTTGGCAGGGCAGTTGGGGTTAAGTGACTTGCCCAAGGTCACACAGCTAGTACATGTGTCAAGTGTCTGAGGCTGGATTTGAACTCAGGTCCTCCTGACTCCAGGGCCGGTGCTCTATTTTCATCATCTTTCAACTGATAATAGTACACCTTTTCCTCTAATAACTTTGTATTGATTTTGTATCTTTTATTTGCATACTTATAAATGTACATGTTGTCTGTTCCTTTAGAATGAAAGTTCCTTGAAGACAAGGACTAATTCCCTTTTGTCTTTGTATTGCCACTGCCTGGCAGGGCATGGCACATATCAGGCTCTTAATAGATCCTTGATTATTTTATTGAGTTGCTTTAATGGATTTGTGATGACTAATTCCAGTCAAATTGCTTCTTTCTTTTTTTTTAAATAAGATTTTTTTTATTTTTAGTTTACAACACTTAGTTCTACATGTTCTTGAGTTTCAAATTTTCTTCCCTTTCTTTCCCTCCCCTCTCCCCGCCAAAATTCAGTCTGATACAGATTCTATATAAACCTTCACATTAAACTTATTTACACAATAGTTAAGAGGCAAAGAAGAAGTACGACCAACGGAATGAATCATGAGAGAGAAACCGAACCAAAAAACCAAAAAAGAAGAGAAAAAAAAGAGAGAGCCTCAGTCTGCATTCAGACTCCATAGTTCTTTCTCTGCATGTAGATAGCTCTCTCCAACATGAGTCCTTTGGAACTGTCTTTGAGCCTTGTATTGCTGAGAAGAGCCAAGTCTATCAAAGTTAGTCATCACAGAATCAATATGTCTGTGGTTGTGTATAATGTTCTCCTGGTTCTGCTTCTCTCACTCAGCATCATATCATGTAGGTCTTTCCAGGTTATTATGAAGTCTGTATCTTCCCTATTTCTTATAGCACAATAGTATTCCATGACATTCATATACCACAACTTGTTCAGCCATTCCCCAATTGATGGGCATGCCCTTGATTTCCAATTCTTTGCCACCACAAAAAGAGCAGCTATAAATATTTTTGTACATACAGGTCCCTTTCCCACTTGTGTGATCTCTTTGGGATATAGCCCTAGGAGTGGTAT
>JAQQSZ010010738.1:0-12432 GCA_028646595.1 Phalanger gymnotis
GGGGGGAGGAAATGGGGAGAAAATTTGTAATTCAAACGCCTGTGAAAATCAATGCTGACAAGCAAACATGTCAAAAATAAATTAAAATTAAAAAAAAGACTGCCTCCACAGACAGGCTAAACCATGTTGAGGGCAGACTTCAAACCTGTCAGTGATTTAGGGGGATGTCTACCCCAAGCACGTAAGGACTTCCCCAAGTGGAATTGGCTGATGACAACAATTTGTTCCAACTGCCATGAGGCAACTGAACTTTGTGGAGTGCTTAGAGCCAGATCAGGCATGATCAAGGTCATCCGCTGTATTTGGGGACATTGCCGGTCATATTGATTTTTGTCCTGTCACTGGGCTTTGTCGACTCTGGAAGAATGAGGGTGATGACTTTGTGCAACTCTGCCTCATTTAAATCCAGTTCACCCATCACATCATGATGTCATTGGTCCTCTTTGAAAATGAAGGATGAATATCATCTTGACACAACCATTGTCTTTGAGCTTTTTATACCTTACCTTTATGATGGGTGCATTAAAGTTGACTTGTCCACTCCTTTCCCTCAGGATAGATAGATAGATAGATAGATAGATAGATAGATAGATAGATAGATTGATAGATAGGTTATAAGTATGTGGTATAGACAAGATTTTAACAGAAATTCAAACTTTATAAATAATATGGAAAGAATACAGCAGTCCTCATTTTGAAATCACTCTAAGAATCTCTGCTTCTAGATCATATTCTAATTGAAGAATATAATTTAGTAATATTACATTCAAACAGAAATGACATCACTAAACCATACATAAAGATACCTGTGAGTTGCATATTGACTTAGGAAACCACATATTATCTATATTGTAGTATTGTATTTTATTTATATTGTTAAATATTTCCCAATTATGTCTTAATCTGGTTTGAGGCCACTTGGGAGTATTGAAGCTCCAAGTTACCTGTGGCAGGGTATTTGACACCTCTGATGTAACTAACCCCTGCACCCCACTCCATGCAATTCAAGAAGACCCATAGTATACTAAATTCTAATCTAGAACAGGACATTGCCAAAACAAGTTCTACCTTTCTTTTCCATTCCTATTCTATCATTTCCTGTCTGCCTGGTTCAACAATGTTTTAATATACAATGTGAACATTTTAAATTGTTAAAAACATTGATAATCAACAATTTTGGTTGTCAACTGTTTTCCCTTGTTAAAACCCAAGGAAGGCTACAATGATACCTAAGCTGATCTTTAATGAAAGAAAAGGATATTGAAAAGTAAAGCAAAGAAGGCAGTGCCTTCTGGGCACAGAGCTCAGTCTATTCCAATGCATGGAGGCAAGATGATAGTTCAGTGATTAATGAAGGCTGATGAAAGTTAAAGAAATAAATACTAGTTTTACTTCAATCCTTCCAGTATGATTCACTAGGTTTAATAATCCCTCCTCAAAGGCAAATTGTACTTCCTGTCTGTAGAAGATGCTTGGATGAAAAGTGCATGGCTCAATGACCAAGATGATGATATGAATTTCCAAACTTTAGCTCTTCAGCAAAAGATTTGCAGTTCATCTCCAGGCTTATACTTCAAGAACTTCCACCCTCATAGCCCCTGAGAAAAGAGACAACAAATATATGACTAAAAGAGTGCATGTGTCTAGAGGGGAAAGCATGTAGGGTCAAGCATTAAACTTCCTAGTCACAGTTAGGCAGTGACTAATAATATGATTATCAGTCAAATTTTTCAAAATGAAGGATACCAATGTAAATTACAACCATATTTATTAAGAATTATTGAAATTGTGGATGTTTCATAAGCTGTTCAAGTGTGCTGTTTAATGACCAAAGTAAAACCAAGTAAACTCTCTTACTTCAAGGACTGCAAATGAACATATAAAGAATGGCTTCATTTACACATTTAAATAATTACAAAGGGACTTCAGTTCAATGGGAAATACTTTGGATTGGTTAATAAGGGCTGGCTCAGATTCAGTTATGAAAGAATCCTTGAAACATGGGCTTAATTTCATTTTTTCCTGAAGAACATATTACTCTGTCCTCCTAAAGAATCATCTTGCTATGGTAAGCTAATAACAATGGTTAATATACACACAGATGTCCAAGGGGGAAGAACAAATCAAAGCAGTTTGTTGGGGACAGAAGAGGCCACACATTCACAAGGTCAGTCTGTTTGATGAGAAAGCAAAGTTTAGGAGTTATTTTTAAGAAAAAGGCTCTGCTTATCAAATTATACATTGATCCTCAGACAAATGGGAAAAAGGACAATAGTTTTAACTGTACATTGTCATGCAACCAGCTTGTCACTTTTCACTGAATTGTCTACTTTAAAAAAAACCACCACATAATTTATTAATTTGGGTTTGAAGAGACAACACTTCCAGAATGAAGATTTCTTGTTTGTTTGATTTTGTGATTACAGATTGCCTTCCCAGCCCTCCAATCTTAAAAGTGTTATGAGTTCATATGTGTTTATCTTTTTTAAAAAAAATTAGGAACAAATTAAAATTTATTTTGTTTTGAAAAATTTAGCAAAACCCCTTGTAACAGCAAATGCTTTCCACTCATTCATCCAACAACTAAGGAAGCCACGTGAGATCACAAACCTAGAGCTATGGAAATCATTGTTAGGGACAACCTTCGGAGAAACATCTTTTTTTTTTTGTAATTTCAATTTGATTCATTTGAATGATTAGTTATCAAGCACCAAGCGCTCTTGGGCTAGGTGCTAAAGAACACATAAAAATTTAGCTAAGACCTAGTCTTTGTTCTTATGGACTCTGTATTAGATTAGGGTTTTTTCTATAGTTACTAAAGGAGACAGACTTTTTTTCCAGTAACTAGAAGAAGAAAACCCAGCTTGTGAAAAGACTTGGATGATAAAGACTGTGGGCTAATAAAGCCTGCATTACTGTCTCCCAAGCAATCAGGAAAAGAGAGGCAGTAATCGGAGAAGTCAAATTTTAGTACTAGTAGGAAAAATAGTCAACGTTCTCTAGGCAAAGGAAAAACAACTCTGAATCATGGCCCATGCAATTTTCAGGGTGTTTTTCATGAGTAAAACCCAATTATGTCTTCTTGGAAAAGAAAACAATCTCCTGTGTCTTCCTATGGTTTGCTTTAACTAGATAAGCAAGTGTGTTGTTGTCCTAAATAAAAAAAAAAGATTCATTTTCTTATTTTTTTTTTTTTGGTTTAAATGGCTTCACCAACTCTTTCTCTGGATGGCTAAATTCAAAGCTTTGCTTTCTTATGCTACTCAATGAAAGGCCAAGGGGCCAAGTCTCTCTGCTCCGCTCTTTTTCAATAAAAATAAACCCAGCTTTGTGACTTGAGACCCTGAACATGTCAAGCCAGAATTGGTTTCCTATCAGCTGCCAAAAAAATTTTTAATTTGGAGTAGACTGGTAAGGAAAGTATGTCTAAACTCCTCCATGAGAAAAGAGAAGGAAATATGCATTTGTTAAGCACCTACTATGTGCCAGGCACTATGCTAAATGCTTTACAAATGTTTTCCTATTTTGAAGTGAAAGCTCCAATCAGTTAATTAAAGGTAAGAACATTAAGAGAGAAGCAGTCAAAGCTTTTTGTTACTTGAGCACAGTACAAGGTAGAGAGACACCAGTGGCCCGCTCTGAACTATACATTAAAATTATTAACTAGAGCTCTCATCTTTTCTTTTTTTTAATTCAAGAAGCTTTTTAAAACTTGGCTTTGCAAAGCACTTTTGTACCAGGAACTCAGTGGAAGTGAGAGGCAGAACAGCACTAGATGTCAAAAAGTTTGGTTCTGGGTCTGGGTCTGGGATGTGTACCATCTGAGTTCCTGTGGGCCACCCATTCTCCATTCCTTTTTTCATTGTAAAATGGGGATAATATCTGTTTTCTTTTTTATCAGACTCACAAAGAGAATCCATCCCTATCTGCTATGAAGATCAGACAAGATTCTATGTGTAAGGTACATTACAAGACAATGTGTGATGCTAATTTTATTGATTACTAATAAATTGAGTTTTCATTGTTTTCCAGAGGGGGAAACTGAGTTAAGACAAGGTTAAGTGACAAAGCCGCGGTTGTACGATTAGTACGACAAATAGGTAAGCTTGAAAATCTTGTGCTCCGGTTTTCTGTACAGGAAGACTATGTACCTATAAAGAAGGAAAATGAGATAAAGGAAAGGATGGATGTTAGAGACATTGGTGATGGCTTGTTTTCGGGGCTTAATAGCAGATTGGATGTGGGATCCAAGGAAGGCGAAAAGATTGAAGATGATTTCAACAATCAAAGCATCGATGACTAAGGAAATAGCAGTGCTATTCACAGAAATAGGAAGCAGAAGGAGTAAAGGGTTGTTTTAGGTTGGGGGTGGGACAATGAATGTGGCTCTGGACAGGCTGAATGTGACATGTCTATAAAACACCTAAGTAGAAATGGTCACTTAAGCCCTTGGAAATGGAGGCTGGACCTGGAGCTCAGGAAATAGGAGAGCCGGACATTTACTCACAGAGAGGCTAAATTTTTAAGAGTAAATTAGATCCTTGAGAAGAGATCCAAGGACAGAGACTTTAGTAATGTTTACAATTCAAGTCAATATGATCATTGGCATTTACTATAGCTGGCTCTGCACAAAAAATAATCCATTTGAAGGAAGATTTTGAAAGATGACTGATAAAAAGGCACAGGTGAACATAACTCTGATAAATCCAATATGCATAATGAACTAAGTAGTAGGTTTTCTCCTCCTCTCCAAACTCTATGGCACATACACAGAGGCATGCACACACACACACACACACACACACACACACACGTGTACAGAAAAGCATGCTAACATACATATTCAAATTAAAATTCCTCTTATTTTTAAGGATTTTTAGAAAGCTTTTTAACCTTCCTTCAGCTAATTAAAGACACTGAAATGTTGCAAAATCAGGTTCATGACTTAGAGAGGAAAAAATATCAAATCATTATGCAAAATAGAAATTTTGCCAAGAAAGGAAAATGAAATTTTACCCATAGCTAAGAGCATTGAACTGAGACTCATGAGGCATTCAAAGGTAATAGGTAAGTAGAACAATGTTAGCAGAAATGGGTAGAGATCTGTGGTTGGTGAGGTTGGAGTCCTGAAAATAGATTATGGTTTTCCATGTATGAGGTAACTAGGATTTATGCATTACTTATATTAAAAAAACACCTGTTAAAAGACCACTTTTCCCATTTCTCTCCAAAGAAAGGGACTTCCTTTCTTAGACTGGAACTTTTAGTCACTCTCAAATAGAACATAAAAGGAAGTTATCTAGCCCTACCTCGACTTTATTTTTTGCCCTCTTTGCCTGCAAACTCTTTGTCCTAGACCTGTGATTTCATTGCAATAGGGAATTCTTGGTGAAGAAACTCCCTTAACTAATGTAATGGGGCAGCTCCTCTGCAATTTGTAGTCTTGGATATTTTCTAGGTAGCACTGAGGGGTTCCCTGGGGTCACACTGCTAGAAAGATTGGAAGGTGAGACTTGAACCTTGCTCTTCTGATTCTGAGGTCAGTTCCATGGTTGCTGTATTTCACAGATGAGATAACTGAGGCCCACAGAGAAGAAATGACTTCCAGGGTCACATAGGTAGAGAACCAGGATTTGAACCTGGGACCTCCGAATTCCATTGCACCAAGCTTCCTTCTTTATGAGTATCACCTCTCTGCCAATGGATCAAAAATTGAGACCATCAACCACCAACCTTTTCTAAATATTTATTTCTTGTTTAACTTCTATAGCTTTATGGTTCTTCCTCTGTAGAACTTTTGAAGGATTATGAATTTAGAGCTGGAAGGAAACTGAGATGCTATAGAGTCCAGCCACTCATTTTACAGATGAGGAAACTGAGGGACTGAATGTTATATCACTTGGTCATAGTCATACAGCTAGAGTCACATCAGGTCTTCCTGATTCCAAGCCCAACATTCTCTGTCCCCTACCTCACTGATGGACTTTCCCAACCCCCGACGCAGCACAGCCTGCACAGGGTGCCCAGAAAGGCTCTTTAACTGCATCTCCTTAGTCCTGGGGTCAGCTGTATCAGCTCACCAGATGGGATGACCTTTTAGGTTTTGTTCAACAAAAAAATCATAGCATAGGACTTTGGAGAGGCATCGTGATATAGGGGTAAAAGTGCTGTATTTGAAGTCAGAGGCCCTGGATTCAAATGTTGGCTTTATTTCTTACTATCTGTGTGGCATCAGACAAAGCTCTTTCCTCCTCTCTGTCTCAGTTTCTTCCTCTGTAAAAGGAGGGGGTCATACTCGATCTCCTTTTAAGTTTCTTCTGGATTTAAATCTATGATCCTATGATTATCTGGCATGTTTGAATTATCTCAAACAAATCACATTTATTTCAATAACTATCTCATTTCTCCCACCAAAAGTAAAAAGTTGAATAATTATTTGAATGCTTTGATCAAAATGTTCATTTGATCTTTATAGTTCAGAAAGAGGTCAAGAAAGTCTATTTCCCCATAAAAATTCTTACCAGCTGATAGAATTTTCACCTTCTCAATGACAAAGCATTTGTGAAGCATTATACCCATAGTATATACTAAAATTCTCAGCTGTCCATGGGTTTACTTTGTTTTGAATTAGTTAAGTTTCTTTCAGGGTAGATGACTGGTTCTGGTTTATAACATTGTGATGTGAGAACTGGAAAATGTACAATTTCGGGATATTGGCTAAATCTATAGTCAGTAAAATGACTGGTCATCCATCAAAGTAGCCTTTTTCAAAATAAGAAACATTCAGTTCTAGCTTTTGGGACATTGTATAGATCAAGTGGCCAGCTTCTTGGATCTCCCCCCACCCACTTGACAACTCACTGTGGTGATTTGTAGACATCTCCAGCTATAGGTAGAGGTTACCATGTTACTGGGGACAGTCCATAGAGTTTCTTTATTTTCTATATTCCCCTTGGACTGTCCAAGTTAATCCATATAGCCAAGTCCAAAATTTATCATCTGGACAGCACATCCACCTGGCCCGTCCCGCTATTTGTTTTCACGCTAAAAAGAGATGGAGCCATTAATGGCAAATAGATGCCATGAAAATTATAGACTGTGTAAAAGTTTCTTTGCAAATAGCTGTTTAACACCACAAAGAAGTTAGGTTAAAATTGTTTCAAAGTCTAAAATTAGTTACATTTTAAGCTAACTGCATATGCTTTTATTGTCTCTGATCTAAAATATAATCCCAGGAGGTTGTGCAAAGCATGCAAATTACAGCAAGCTAATTTGCTCCAACAGCGACACCTCCCATGCAGTTGGGAGGTCTATTAGAAACCATCTATTCTCTGTTATTTGCATATTAATAGCACCTGCTGAAATACTTTGGGAATTTACTTCCACTGCCAGTAGAGGGACAGCACCAAAATATATAAAATTCCTTTCATATAACTATGCCGGGCTATAAAACATGCAGGAGGTAGTAAGAATTCTGAATTAATAGCATGAACTGGTAGTTTCATATTGCAGAGTCTCAGATTTTCCCCCTACAAGATAAAAGATTACTTGTTTAGGAGTCTACAAACAAGGTGACTACTAAACTGACTCCTCCTCCTTCTCTCTTAAGAAAACAAACCAGATTTTAAGAGAAACATCCACATCCTCTATTCCTTGTCTCCAAATCCTCAGAAGAGAAGTTTTAACAAAAGAAAACCAGATACAATTACATAACAAACCCAACAGCATTCACCCAATGTAGACTCATGATTTAAAAAAAAAAAAGCAAGGATCCAGGCTTCCAGAACAGCCAAAGCCCCACATCCTGGTTTATTTGTACATTTAAAAAAATTTAAATTATATACAGCTCTGGAGTGAGATTTCTATCTCAATCATACTTGTAGTTCTGTAGTTCTGACCTAGCTTTCCTTTCTGCACCTTCTTTAGACTTGTAGTACTTGGCCATTCTTCTTGTTTAAAATCAGTGAAGATACAGACCCTCTTTGAGGATGGAATCATGCTTTTAATATAGGGATCCCAGGTTGAGAAGGCTATCTTAAAAGTAGTACAAATATACAAGTGCACACACACACACACACACCTTTGGACTTCCTTGAGAATCTTATCCAAAAGTTTAGCTGAATTTATTTTTACTTTTTAAAGACAGAATTGGACCCAATGTGAATGTGTGTATGTCTCTGTGTGCATGCATCTGTGTCTGTGTGTCTGTGTATATGATCCTGCACAGACATGATACTATCAGTTTATCTGAATTTTTCACTTTTCAACCACTTGTTTTGGGGTCAGGCAGACAGCCAAAGTGAGGTAGAAAATGAAGGCCTCCACAAAAACCACTTTAACCTGAACCATCAGATAATTGAGATAAAAATGTTGCTTTCATTTTTCCTCAAATTATCCAGATAATTGCCTCAATTCACCACTCCACTTTTGAGTATGTAGACAGTCTTTTAAGCCAATTTGAAAACACTGTGAGATAGATGGAATCAATGACAGATACAGAAGAGAGAATTCATGTTTTCAAAGGCATGTTGTTCATTTGAAGGGTTGTCACATAGAAGAGATACGAAACTTATTCCATGTTGCTCCAGAGAGCAGGGGAGCCAGAGTTCACTTCAACGGAAAGATGAGATCTTCTTCCACCTCCTCTTCATTAACAATTAGAGCTCCCTAACAAAGGTCATATGTGAGGAGTCATTGGATGTCTGCATATCTGATATTACACAAAACTGATTCTTACATTAAATTTAAAGTTCGACTAGAGATGGTATATGCAGAACTGATATAATGGCAAAGTGTGCCCACTTGTGTGACTAACTCAATTGTGACCTTGGGCAAGTAATTTCTGTAAAATGACCAAGTTAAGCTATTTGATCCCCCCCTTTTCCCCCTCCTTTTGGTCTCTCTCTGTCTTTCTCTCCATCTCATATCTCTTTCAGCTCTAACATTCTATGGCTTCCATTGACTTCCAAGATCTTTCCAACTCCTATATTCTACGCTTTTGTGATTTGGTCTTTACCCTCCAAAGATAGCACTATGGGATTAGGTAGTATTTGATTTTTCTCTCAGACTAGAGAAAAGGTTTTCTCTTCAGATATAGCTATAGATTTATACCTCAGTTACCACCCAAATGTCCATGGAACTAAAAAAAATATAGAGTAGATACTGCATAGACTCATTCTGAAACTATAAGATACAAATCCAGTTACAGGCATAAGCCAGCTGGTTTTGTACCTGTCCTCTCCTCTCAGATAATCTTGTCATTTCTCCAAACTAGTAGCTTCCATAGAATTCTAAGGAACAAGGTCTGAACAACTCAAGAAAGTTGATTTTTTTCTAGTTTTAGAAAGAAAGTAGGTAAAAATTGGATAACTTTTCAGTCTTGTTTAAACTATTTGTATTTCTCTCACAATATAAAGTTATAAAATCATCCTAGTAACATCCTATTTATTTTAAAATTATTTGAGTGTTATCTTTTTATCATGACATTTTATTTTTTCTTTTAAATACCCAGTTTTAAAAGGTTTGCTTAAGTGTGAATTTCTATCAGCTGCCCAAATAATTGTCCCAAGCCACTGCACCCAAGCTGTACACTTTAATAATCCTGTGCCTTATTTCCTCTTATTTAACATAGGTTTCTTAACAAGTTTGATTATCCCATTTCCCAGCACAAAACAGATTAGAAGGAGAAAGACGGAAGGAGGGAAAGGATGCTTTTAGATGCAGGCACAATGACAGTATGAGAACTAAGAAGTGACAGCTGATATTGAGGGAGAAGACAGCCAAAGGAAAAAACCAGCTTGTATTACTACACAATACAATAATGGATTCCATAACGCTCTCTTTGAATCAGAGAATGCTAGATAGAATGGAACTCAGAGATCCTATTGGCCTGCCCCTTCATCTTATTGTACAGGTCAGAGGATCAAAGGATTTAGGGCTAGAAGGGATTCTGGTGGTCATCCAATCCAAACCTTCAGTTTTATAAATGAAGAAACTCACATGACTGTGGGTCATTAAGAACAGGTTAAATTATGTTTGGTATTCTTTTTAAGAAAGGAAGAGTCAAGGCCGTGCATGGCTAGAATCTCTGTTACTCGGAAGAATGAGGCTAGTGGATTGTTTGAGCTCTGGAGTTGTGAGGTACAGAAGGGCTAAAGATGATCAGGAGGCTGTATTAAGTCTGGAACCAATATGGTGCCGCTCCATTGCCCCACCTCCCTGTTAGGAGCAGAAGGTCTGTGGGCTGCCTAAAGGGACAAACCAACATAGGCTGGAAATAGACTAGGCCAAATCTTCAGTGCAGATCTGCAGTGGGATTAAGGTTATGAGTAGATACTGCATTTCTAGGCTGGGTGAAAAAATGAAATACACAGGGAAATATATAATACATATTGGGAGATTTCTATAAAAAATGGCTAATTCAATAATAGAATATGATGTTTGTCATAGTAATCTTCAGTTTTGCAGAATAATTGAAATGCCACAGTGTTACTTAGGGCAAAGCTTGCCAAGCATCAAATTTAGATTTGAGGCAAAGGAAAACTTCTAAGCATTTGACTTCCTCAAGAGTAGAAGGGACTGCCTCAGGAGTACTGGGCTTTCATTCACGGGAGGTGATTAAACAAAAGCTAGATGGTCTCTTGCTGAAGAGGTCGGTGAGAGGATTTTTGTTTGGATACAGGTTGGAATTGATGGCCTCTGAAGTTAATTCCAACTCTGAGATTCTGGGTTCTCTGAAATTTAAGTGAAAGGTATGATAAGGAAAGGGAAAGGTAGAAATAAAACTCGAATTCAGCAAAATATGAGGATTATCTGTGGATTTAGTGGAAAGATCAATGTTTTTGGAGTCAGGGAGAGCGTGTTTTAATCTTAACTCAATCACCAACTCTTGGTAGTAGAAAGGAAAAAAAGAAAAAAAAAGTAACCTCTTTGGTTGACAATTGTCTCATCTACAAACAGAGATGCAATTGTTTTGATGTTAAGAGTTTTCAGATACGAAAGTATTTTGAGAGAAATGTGGTGGTGATGTTAATAGTGGCGATGGTGATGATGATGAATGTTGTGTCTATCTCTTTTAATCATGAGCCACCAAAAGGCACTTAACTATCATCCGCCTAGCCAGTAGTGTGTGAATTTGACCAAATGCTTCACAGGCAGACACAGAGGGCTTAGAGATGAAGGCACCAGGGTTTATCAAAGAAACATCATGTTCATAAAGACCACCACATGCCAAATTTGAGGAAGTAACTACTTTGATGTTAAATCAATGATGAGACTAAAAGAACATTTTTTTATGCTACAAATTGATTTTTTTGTTTGTTTCTGGAGTCAGTAAACATTTATTAAATTCTTGCTATGTTTCAGGGCTGTGCTAAATTCTGGGGATATAAATACAAAAAAAAGACAATCCCTGCCCTCAAGGATCTTAGAATTCAATGTGGGAGGACCACTTGAAATGAAGCTGAAAAAGTGGGGATTTCGAGGAGGAGGCAATTGGCACAGAGGGAGCACGTGATGGAGAAGTCCAAAAAATCTAAAACAGTGCAGAGCCAGTAAGAAATGAGGAAATGCCTGGCCTGGGCCTCCTCCTAAAATGTACTTATGAGGTTAGAATACCAAGATTGACAGGATCTTGTAGGATGGTAAGTTTTCCCATTGATGAGGTTAAATCACTTCACTGCAAGACAAGGCCTTAAAATTGGAAAAAAAAAATAAAATTGTGAATATAAGACTCTCTTGTAGTGCTATGCTGAATAAAAAGATTTTGATTTTTTCACTTTCCTTTAATTTAATTTTTACATGAAACTGTGAATAATATATAGAGCTTTCTTTTCTAAGTATATAAAAAGTTAAACATGTATTTTTTAAAAGTTGTCCTTCTCTGTGGTGATTTCTGGGATCCCCTCTGCTCTCCTCTCCTCCTCTTCTCTTCTCCCTTTTTTTAGGAGGAATTTTATCTCTACAAACTCTTCCCTTTTCCACCTACTCAGTGCCCCAAATTGCAAAAATTTTAAAAATGTTGTCAGCAAATATGCATATAAATATGAAGATAAAGATGAATTCTCACATTACCATGTTCAACTTGTATGTATTTTTCATCTTGTACTCATCATCTCTCTGTTAGGTTGTGAGTAGTGTGCTTTATCTTCAATACTCTAGACTCATGATCGGTCATTTTAAAGTTCAAATTTATTAAAGTTGTTTTTCTCGATATTGTTGGTACTGTATAAATTTTTCTCTTAAGTTTCTTTTGCTCATTTAACTCTGCATCAGTCCATGTAAATCCTCCTAGGTTTCCCTGATGCTGTCCCTTTTGTCATTTCTTTTTTTTTTAAAATTTATTTTTGACATGTTTGGTTTTCAGCATTGATTTTCACAGGCATTTGAATTACATATTTTCTCCCCATTTCCCCCCCCCCCACTCCAAGATGG
>JAQQSZ010010739.1:0-12432 GCA_028646595.1 Phalanger gymnotis
GGGGAGTGGGGTGACAGAAGGGAGGGTTGACTGGGGAACAGGACAACCAGAATATACACCATCTTGGAGTGGGGGGGGGGTAGAAATGGGGAGAAAATTTGTAATTCAAATTCCTGTGAAAATAATGCTGAAAACTAAACATATTAAATAAAAATAAAAAGAAAAGAAAAAGGGATGTCGGTGCCTGGAATGACCTAGGTGGCTTCCTTCTTATTGAATTGTTACTGGAAAGGTGGACACTGCATCTTCTTGGCCATTATTCTACAGCCCAGTTCCCTTGGAGCTGAATGTCTAATCAAAATTTGTTTAACCTTATAATCCTCAATATTATGTCTGACCCCAGAATACAGACAAGATTGAAATAATAAAGCAATTGTTAGAGTTTCTATTGTGGAAAACAGCATGAAGGCAGGAGCAGATATTTTTCTAGATGCCAAATAAGCCTTTACTTTAACTTCAGGATTTAGGAATATCATCTGTGCAAGGGCTTTCCCCATTAGCCCAATTCATAGGATGATAGACTGAGAACTGAGTAGACCTTAGATATTGCAGGATCATTGAGCAGGAAGTGACATCAGAAGTCATCTAGTTCAATACTTTCATAGGAGGAGATTGAGGCCCAGATATATTAAGCGAAGAGCCCAAAGTCACACAGGAAGTGTCAGAAGTGGGATTCAAACTCACGTCCAAATCCAAGACTGCAGTATACTACCTGCCTAAGGACAGAGGTACTTTAGTAGTAGTTTGAAATGCTGAAAGGGTAAGAGATTTACTGAGTCTTATATATCCAATAAATGTCAAAGACAAGACTTGGACTGAGGTGTTCTTGACTTGAAGCCAGATCTCTATCAATTACTCTATACTGCCTCTCTCTACACACACACACGCGTGCGTGCACATGCACACACATGCACATGTGCACATGCACACGTGCACATGCATACATGCACATGCACATGCACACACACGTGCACATACACATGTACATGCACTCACATACCCCACACATCACATATTTACTTCCTACCATGGCCAGGGCATACACAGACAGAAAGGCCCTACCTAAACTCTGCCATGGTCTCAGGTCCTGACTTGACTTGGATCTGTGATCATTTTTCTAATCATTTGGAATTGAATGATTGGTTTTTTGCTCTTGAATATCAGTGAAAAATAACTCAAGTTCTCTCAAAGATCCTTCTTGTTTGGAAGGACTGAATTTTAATGAATTACCATGTCTAATCTTTAAACTCAATTGCATTTTCCTCCAGCCTCTGCATAGTGAGCAGCATTTCAAATATTCAACAAGCTTTTCTTTCTGATTTTGAATAATAAGAAATAAGGTCAATGGAAAAGAGCCACTTCTGGAGATAGTGATCTTTCATAGTGAAAGTAATTGTCTCCGCCCAGCCTCCCCTGTGTGTTTATCTGTGATAAATGCCTGCCTATTTGCCTGGCATTATCTATCAGCCACAAACTGACTGTGTATAATTATTACAACAGGGGATCATTTCTTTTCAATATGATTTTTGGAAGAATAAATATCTGTCAAATGAGTTGGCAGTGAGGACAATTAAGAAGTTTAGTTCTTGAGTTGCATAAATAGGCTCAGGAGGCCTGAAAACAGCCCAACTTTGTTGGGCTGTGTCCAATGATTTTCTGGTGGGACTCCCGCTATGGCCATGGCATTCTGATTGGGTTGGCTTAATTGTCGCTAGGCAAATGAGCATCTTGCTTTTGTTCCATCGCCTAGAGAGTTTGGAAAAATAGGGCTTCTTTTCTTATGGAAGAGAGGTGGCAGACTATGAGTATGGCATGGTACACACTATTAGGTATGGCCTCCACTGGTCTTGCCTAACAGTGTTTCTTTGTTCTATGGCAGAGGGAAGTATAGGGAGGTATTCAGCAATGACTCATGCAAAAAGGGCAGGATTCTTCAGGTCTCTTCCATTATGTCCTGTATTTACTTCTACCCAGAACATACTGAAGAGGGATGAAGGTAAGTGACAAGACTGGCAAGGCCTGAATCAGAAAATATTTCTCAATTTCCTGGTTTTGTTTAGCCATTTCTAAACATCCAGTTGCCAGAATAAGTGGCCTAAAGGAGGATGAGATCAGATTGTATCAGATGTTTTCATTGCTAAAAGCTAATGATGATCTCGAGAATTCTGCTGGACGTTTTGAAGAGTACCAGGTCAAACATATATGTAGGTCTCATGGTGGGACCTTAGGTCAAATCCAACCCTCTTGTTAGACCAGGGAGAAAATCAAAGACCAGAGAGGGGAGGACTTTGTCCAAAGTCACATGGGGAGTAAATATCCACAATTAAAGCCCATGTTTCCTTCTCCAAAAGGAGTATTCTTTCCCTTTCTCTAGACTGTTGACTCTTTACTCAGAAAGGTACACTTTCTGGATAGGCAAACCCTTGTTATTTCCTGGAAAAAACAAAATACTATTAAGGGGGGAAAAGGGCAAATTTAGGCTTGGTGTTAGGGGAAAAACTTCCTGACCATCAAGCAGTAGACATTTAATAAGCACCTACTAAGTGCCAGGCATTGTATTAGGAGCTGGGGATACAAGACAAAAGTGAAACCAGCTTTGCCCTCAAATGGCTTCCATACTACCAGGAGAGACAACACACACATAATAAGATTTGTATAATAAGAGAATATATTTTATATAATATAATATCTATGGCATGTATATTTTATGTATCTATGCATATACATATATGGGGCAGTGGGAGGCATTGGCATCTGTAGGCATTGTAGGATATTGATCTGTAGGATCAACAAGGGCTTCACGTAGAAAGTGACACTTGAATTCTGAAGGCAACAAGGGCTTCTAAGAAGTAAAGAGTGAAGGCATTCCAGGCATATGAGATATTAAGTACAAAGGCCCAGAGATGGGAAATGGAATGTTCTGTGTGAGCATCAGTAAGAAGGCCAGATTGACTGGACCATAAAATGTATGAAGGCAATGTGTAATAAGGTAGGTTAGAACTAGATTGTGAAGGGCTTTAAATGTCAAATTGGCAGGGGTTGTCATATCTCTTAGAAGTGATAAGGAGTTGCTGGAATTGAGTAGTGGAGAGACATAGACCTGTGTTTTAGGAAAACCACTTTGGCAGCTAGATGGAGAATGGATGGCAGTGGGGAGAGACTTGAGGCCTGGAAAACAATCGAGAGGCTATTGTAATTCATGGGAGAGATGATGTGAGCAGAGACAGTGGTGGCTCCATGAGCGGAGAAAAGGGGAAGAACATGAGATGTGTTATGGAGCAAGAGCTGGTTGGACTTAGCAAATGATTGGGTATGTGAGATGAGGGAAAGGGAGGAGTGGAACCTGGCACTGAGGTTGCAAACCCCTATAATCAGGAGATCAATGGTGCTATAGACAAAAATAGAGGAATTTATAAAAGAAGTGGGTTTTTTGGGGGAAAGATACTGAATTATGTTTTGACATATTGAATTTGAGATGCCTACAGGGTACTCTTCAAATTACCCTTATAAAACAATAATTTGACTCTAAAAGTAGACATTCTATTGACTTCTGGTGAAGGGAAATGCATTGGAAAAAGCCAGATGGTTTTCTCAGTACCATGCTTATGGGGAGATCTCGAATCATTTTCCTTCATTGGCAAATACAAGTAAATCATCTTTTGATATTTGAGACATCTCTTTGAGTGTGGGGCATATTTTTAGACTTGAAGTCAAAAGACTTCTGTTCAGATTCTAGGGCCGATGATTCCTTGATTTGTGACTTTGGAAAGCTCATTCCAATTCTTTGAACCTCAGTTTCCTCCTACCTGAATTGGTAATAATAATGCCTTATGTTTACCTCTTAGGGTCATCGTGAGGAAAGGGTGTTGTGAGCCATAGAGTGTTGTAGAAATGAGAGCAGTTCCTGCCATGCCTCCTTTTGATGCATGCGAACAACACAAATGTGAAAAATTGAACCCAAGTACTGAGCATGCCTATACATTCGAGCTGGTGCTTGCAAAATGGCCTAAGTGTTTTGGATTCAAAATTCCTTAAATCTTCCTAAATCATGGAATAAATGTTTGCCCAGAAAGCTTTAGACCATTATCTCCCTGCTGGTTTGAAGTATCCTTGGCTTGCTTTTTGGTACACATTTGGTTCAGTGCTACATGTGGAATTCTTTTCATCAGAAAAAAGGGGGTTAATTAAATCATAGAGATAACTTCATGAGAACCAGGGGAAATATCCTGAAAGCAGCAGGAGATTGTGTCAGAAGACCTGGATTCAAGCCCCTGGTCTGGCATTAATAAGTTATGTGACCTTAAGTAAATCATTGAACTTCTCTTGGCCTCAGATTTGCAGAATGAAGGAGCTGGACCACTTTGCCTCTCAGATCTTTTCCATATCCAACTCTATGTGGATCTAAGATTAGATGATCTCTGAAGTCCTTCCAAGCAGTTTGGCAGAATCTATGGGTTTGTGGACTTTGAGTCAGGAAGCAGTCCGTCAAGAAGCATGTATTAAGAACTTACTATGTGCCAGGCACTGCTAAAAAACTGGAGGTACAAATGCAAGTAAAGAGAAAAACAGTCCCCTGCCCTCAAGGACTTTACTTTCTAACTGGGGAGGACAATGCACAAAAAAAGAGCTGCAAAAGGGAGAGGGAAAGAAGTACCCACTGAGGGAAGGCTTGGGGTTACATTTAGAGAATGAGGATGGGAAGAACTCAGCCAAGGGACAGTGCAGTGGAATCAGGAGATAGCAGAGACATAGTAGCTAAGTCTGGAGGAAGACTTAGTTATGTTACCATGATGAAACTCTTAATTTCTCTTGGCCCCAATGTCCTCATCCATAAAATAAAATCAATAATATCTCTAGGTCTCATCTTCAAGGACTTCCATAAAGCTCAAATGTTATGAAAGAAAGAATGAATTCAAAGTACTTACTAAATGCTTCTTAGGTGGTTAAGAAGGTGCCAAATACTAGGAATGCAAGTAGAAAAGGGGAACAGTTCTTGCTCTCAAGGAGCCTACTGTCTAATTGGGGGAGACAACAATGTTCAGCTGCAGGTTAGAAAGAAAGTCCTAGCAGGACTTCAAATGCAAAAGCAGAGTGAATGATAAGGCCTAGGGATGCTTTGGGTGCATTAGTAGGTCAGCAAGCAATGCCCTGTAGTCTGGATGGCATAACATCAGATAAATGACTAGTTCCAGTGAATCTTAGGGTACAGTGCCAAGGTGAAGGGAAGGCCCAGTGGCCCTCCTTCTTACTGAAAAGATCTAATTTAGTGACTCTCAGATCATCCAAGTGCTATGAACAGCCATGACCACCCCACAGGCGGAAGGAAAAGGGTGGAGTTTCATGGCCATTACACTGGAGTGGGCTTCCCCTTAACCATTGGGAAAGGGAAAGTGAGTGTGGAGGTTGGAGTAGAACAGGGTGTCTAGGTTCCCTCCTGCAGTGTTGAATAAGAAGTAGTCACCTCCAACTGGGAAGAGGGAGGGGAACGGGGCTTTGGATAGAGGATCAGAAAAAGGAAGGGATCCTAGTGGGACAGGAGTAGGGGAGGGGCTAGAGCAGGAGGGCTAAGGACTCCCTTATTGCCTCCTAATCTGGGCCTTCCATCAGATAATCTCTGTAAAGTGCTTTATAATGTTTGCCAATACTAGTTATGATAGTAGAATATGGAAACAGTGTTGCTTAAATTGGACTTGGTATTGGTCTAAGAAGAGCTGTGAATTTGGAGAACCCAGGGAGGATTTTTAAGGTCATGTGTTTTGTCTTCCAGTTCATATAACTAGTTAGCATAAAGCTGACGACGAAGGTAAGCCATTCCTCTCTATCTCTGTATTTACGTGATGACTTTGCAAGAATCAGCATAGTGTGATATTGATGACTCCAGTACAGGTTAAGCCTTCTGATTATTCTAACCCTTGTGCCTGCCTTCATCCAGCTGAAATTTCAACCAGTTAATCATGCAACAATCATTTATTAAGTGCTGACCTAGTCCTGTCCTCAAGGACTTTGCATTCTAATAAAGGAGAGAGCATGCAAACAACTATGTACAGGCAAGCTACATACATGCCAGATGAAAGGTAATCTCAAAGGGAAGGCAGTAGCAGTGGAGGGGAGGGAGGTCAGGGAAAGCCCCTTATAGAAAGTAGGATTTGAGCTGAGGCTTGAAGGAAGTCAGGGAAGTGAAGAGGCAGAAGGTAGGAGGGAAAGTGTTCCAGGCTTGGGATACAACCAGTGACACAGGAGATGGGGTGTTGTGTGTGAAGAACAGTGAAAAGATGAGTGGAACTGAAACCAGATTATGCGAAGACCTAGTTACAGCACTTTACTCTACTTTTCATTGCCTATGAATGAACAAAAGCATCCATTAAGTGTTTATCATAGGCCAAACTCTGTGCCATGGGCTGAAGTTATAAAAACAAAAGTCGGACATCCTTGCTCTCAAGGAGCTTATATTCTAATGGCAGGAAACCACAGACACAGGAGATTGACACACAAAGAAGAGTCCTGCAAGTAGCAAGTGAAGCCATAATGATGTTAGCCTCCAGGGGGCAATGCATAGATAGTATAGATGTCATTATAGTTTTCTAGAAAGAGGTTAAAAATGGTGGTAGTAGGTGGTGGGTAGCAACAGGGTAGATGATAAGAGGAGGGCTGTGATGGGCTATCAGATGGGAAGTGAAGCATGGTTTGGTGACTGGGGGTTGGCTAGGAAGAGTGGACCATATGAGTTTCCTTGTAGACTCACTATTTAGGATGAGTAACCTCAGGGTGATGGTGCTAAAGCCAAGCGGATGAAGTCACCTAGGGCCTGTCACTTGAAGTCTGCTGGTTTAGAGGATGTAATAACAGAATGGGTAGAAGAGATGACCCAGATGAAGAGGGGGATCGATGTGAATCAATTGAGAGAGTAAAGATCGTTTAAAAAATGAAGGTGGAAAGGCCCTCACATTCTCATTTGCAAACTTTTATAATAAACTTTGGGGGGCAATTTTCAAAAAATAAGAATCACACCAAATGAGTAATTAAATGAAAAATAAAAATGTGAATTCCATATTATTTATCCAATCAGTGATTATTTTAAGAATTTTGAAAACTTTAAAACATTATTTAAATGCCATTTATAAGTGCTGGAGATATGAACACAAAGGTTAAGCAGTCTCTGACCTCAAAGATCATAGCCTCCTCATGCGATAGAATCAGATTTAAAAGTAGAAGGGCCCTTTGAGACCGCCAAGGCCAACCTCTTCATTTTACAGATAGGGAAACCAAGGCCCAGTTACATTAAGTGAAATGTCTCTGTTCCCATAACTGGTTAGGAACTTAGGTGTGGGTCCAGGGGAAAGGGGAGAAACAATGCAGGGAAAATCAGTACAAAATAAAAACAAAGCAATTCAAGAGGGAATGAAGATGAACAATGGTGACTCATTATTAGAGTCACATACTAACAAAGTATTCCCGTAGTCTAATCTTCTGGTCTCTTTGTTTTTTGGGGTAAGGGAGAGGGAAGAGGAAAGATGTTTCAAGTTGGAGTTAGAGGTCCTAGGTTAGAGTCTCACCTTTCTACTCACTTCCAACCTGATCTTGGGCTTAATCGTTAATCACTTATCATTTCAAGATTGTTTCCTCATGGGTAAAATGTAGTATGAAAAGATGATTTCTGAGTTTCCTTCCATCTCTTCTGAATGTATATCCAGGTCCAGTTAAGCTTTGAGTCCTCACTCTGTCTTCACTACCTGCAGCATTCGAGAATTTTCTTGTTTTATTTCATCTCATCAGTGGATGATGCTGGTCTGGCTCATCAAGTCAGATCCTCTTGTTATTCAAACATCCTGAAAATGATGGCATACGAGCAACATTTTTTTTCCAGTGGGTTTACTCATCAGGCACATAAAATCTGGAGGAAAAGAGGACAGCAGAAGCATATTATAGATATGCATTTTTCCCTTTCTGTCCAATTCAGGAAGGATAAAAAGCATCCAAGTGGAGGCTGTGACTCCTTTTGATGCAGACCTTGCCAGCCTGTTTTGAAAAGTAGTTGGAATCCTTAACCAAGGCCAGATGGATGATTTATGGACAAAGTGAATTGAAACCCCAGGGCAGCTCCCAAGCTCAGTGCCAGAGAGCTGGGCAAAGTTAGGTTTGCTGAGATAGGGCCGAGTTAGAAATGTCATTATGGATAATCAAAGACTTGCCAGCCCAAGGTCTGGCCAGGACACCCTTGCTCTGCCCCTTACTAGTTGTCTGACAGTGGACAAATCTCTTCAGCTTTCTGAGCCTTGGTTTCTTCCTCTGTAAAATGAGAACCTTGGCCTAGGTAACTGCTTCAGTTTCTCAGTCTCTAAACCTATGTGTCTGCTTCTCTCAGAAAATGAGAGTTGGGACTATTTGAGCTCCAAGGTCACTTTTAGCCCCAACATCCAATGACTGATCTTTTGTTGTTACCTGTACAATATTCTTGGGAGGGGACTGCTCTGTTAATTAGACCCATTAGTTCACATACTACAATTATGCCTGACATTGGTTTAATGTGTTTTCTTTACCAAACAACATCTGCATTTCAATAGGGGCCTACGATGCTTTAGCAGCCATTTTTAGTAAAATATATACTGGATCTGGTTATAGAGGAGACTACCCTTTTAGGCCTTCTAGATGTGTGAATGATCCATGGAAGGAACTTAGCACTTTCTCATTTTGGAGAAGACTGGGGTAGGGATAGATGTGGGAAACATGGTAGTTGTCTTCAAATATCAGAAGGGCTGTCATGCAGAGGAGAGATCCGATAGGTTTCTGTTTGGCCCCAGATGTCAGAACTAGCAGCACTAGATGGAAGTTACAGAGACACATTGAAGCTTGGTATCAGGAAAGCTTCCTAACAATCAGAACTGTCCAAACCATGAATGGGGTTGTCACGAGAGGAGGTGGATATCTTTCCAGTAATAAAGAAGAGAATCACTTATTAGGTATGTTATAGTGAGGATTCCATAGTGAGTATGTGTGATTTGGACTAGGTGGTTACTGAGGTCCATTCCTGGAGGTATCAAATATCAAAGATAATACTTGGGACTCCCTAACTCAAAGAGTATAGAATCTCTAAGCATTAAAGATCTTTAGGTATGGAAATGATGGTCATTAATCCAAAAGAATGATCAATGCAGGAATTTAATGGAAGACCAAGAAGATAGATTTTGATTCTATGATTTTCCTGAACTTGTCACTAAGCTCTAAATAGGGGAACATACACCTGTACAGATACATGGCCGTGGAAGGAAATGGAAACAATTCTATTGGAAGCCAGAATTTTTATCAACCACTTGAATATGTCAAGCATTTATTAAGCATATGCTGTGTGCTAGGCACTTTGGTAGGCACAGAGAATACAAAGCCAATAATGACCATGGTCATTATTTGTCAAATATTAGTAGCAGGGACAAAAAATCATTTTTCTCTGCCATCACTAGGGATGCTTTTATTTTTTTCAGGTGTCATGGGAAGGGAAAACAATCAACTTAGAAATATAGGCAACACCGATGCATTCAGTTCTAGGAACAATGTTTTAGTAACGCCACTGGTAAACTGGAGAGTGTCTAGGACAGCCAGTAGAGAAAAGGACTTTGAGTCCATGTAATAAGAGGAGCAGTTGAAGGACCAGGAGATGTTTAGACTAGAGAAAAGAAGACATAATGGGATGGGTTGTGATAGGCTCTTTCAAGTACCTTAAAGTACATCTTGTAAAATGGAGATTAGATTTGTTCTTCTTGACCCTATGAGATAGAACTAGGTGAACACTGAAGTTGCAAAGAGGCGACTTTCACACTGGTATAAGGAAAAATTTACATTTAAATGTGAAACATTTAACTGTGAAAAACAAACAGGCACATGAGGGAGTCACAGGGTCTGGGGAGAACAAAGGAATAGGTTCGTTGGAGTTCACCATGGGCAGAATCAGATGCCTTGGAAGGCAGTGGGTTCCCCTGAATGGAGGCCTTTCTTCACCATTTGCTCATTGTGTTGTAGGGAAACCTCTTCTTCCGTTACGGACTCAATTAAATGGATGTTGAAGTCCCTTCCATGTTTGAAATTAGGATTTGGTGATCCTGAGGCAGGAGCAGGGAGCAGCTCTAGCAAACCAGCATTAACTTCTATCAAAGCTAATGTGAGAAAGATGGAAAGTTATTGACTTGGGAATGGACTCCATGACTATACAACACCTAGGTCAATGCTTTGACTCAGATACCTGTATCTGATATTCCGACTTAAACTAACTGATATCCCAAATTCAAAGGAACAGAGGCATGAAGGGCACTGTCTCCTATTTACTGTTTCATGCTCCAAATAGTTCTTTGCTAATGCAAGCTGAGTTCCTTGGATTATTCCTTGCCTATTTGGCTCTTGTTATATTCTTTGGAGCTTTGGCCCCATTTATGTGATTTGGGTTTGAATCTGAGGCCATCTGCAATAAGATACAATCAATATGAATGCATAGAGCAAATGAAGTCTTAAAGGTTCTCCCTCCAAGTTTTATCTACAAAATTATGTAAGAGTTCCTGAAAGATACAACTCTCTTGATTAGCTTAAATTTATCCTGTATATAACTTCTTCCTACAGAGTTGTTTGCATGTTTTATTTTCCATTTTATTGTGAACTCTGAGAATAGGGACTGTCTTTTCCTTGTATTCTCACTGCTTAGCCCAATGGCTGCCACATAGTAGGTGCTTAATAAATGGTTTTTGAATGACTTTATTTGACAAAAACCAACTAAGGCGTAAAACTAAGACATGTATGCTGGTCGAAAGTGTTCACTTCTATCGTGGAAGAGACTGAGTCCTTATGCTGAAGTCTGCCAGATACATCTGTTTGCAGATGACTTTTTGCTGATTGTCTCTGGTCCTGGAGCCCTGCAGAGCCTTCTAAATGTGTTCTGTAATTACCAAATCCCTTCCTTTCCTCACGCTCCACCTCAGAAAACACTTGTTGTGATGTAGAATGCTTATTCTTCAGATCTTCATACGTAGTTGCATGACTAATTTATAAAATATATCCATCTTGGCTATAGATCTTGAGTAGACCCTGAAGAGGGACAATAAGCTGATTTTCAAATCTAATGGAAGCAGAAAAGTAAGCTGCATGGCCTTTGGTCAAGCGTATGATGCCTTTAATTATCTTGAACTTAATTCTAAACTCAAGACCCAACAGTTATGTTTGTAAGACATGGAAAACTATAGATTCTGAAGAAGTGAAATTGAAAATAATTTATGACTTCACTTCCCAGGATCCTTTTCTTCATCTGTAAAATGAGGGATCTCTCCAAACTCTAGTTCTGTGGTTATCCAAAGAGCAATGGAGCCACCTATATTGGACTGTTTTGGATTGCTTCACAAAACCATTACACAGGAGAACCAGTACAAAGGATGTTATCAGAGAAATATGTGATTCCCCCTCCCCCCAAAGGTGGGCCAATCACATAGGAAGAGCTGGGAATACAACACGGCTGCCCTGAATGCTCCATTGGAAGGTACAAAACATCAAAGAAGATGAAAGGAACCGCTTTCTCTTTGGAGTCAGAGGATCCAAGTTCAAATCCTGTCTCTGTTATTGACTAGATATGCAACCATAGGCAAGTCGCTTCATCTATATCCTCACCTATAAAATAAGCTCTGGGGTTTCCAACACTTTTTTTGAGTTTCATGGGTTGCTTTGCCACTTTTTGTGAAGTCTATAGGCCCCAGAAGAATTTAAATGCATACAGTAAGATATAGAGAATTACAAAGGAAACCAATAATATTGAAACATATATCAAAAATACATAACATATTGTGTATACGTGTTCTATATTTAACACATATGTACATATGCTCTATATTACCACATGAATATTTGATATATTCAGCTAGTTGGTGGGCTTGAAGTCAGGAAGACATCTTCCTGAGTTTAGATCTGGCCTCAGCTGTGTGACCCTGGGCAAGTCACTTAATCCTGTTTGCCTCAGTTTCTCCATTGGTAAAATGATCTGCGAAGGAAATGACAAACCAATCCAGTATTTTTCCCAAGAAAACCCCAAATGGGGGTCAAGACGAGTTGGACATGACTAAAATCACCAAGCAATGACATGTAATATATACATACACACATAGACATACACATGCATATATGTGTATGTATATATGGGTGTGTATATATGTACATACATATATATGTGTATGTATATATATATATGTGTCAGCCACTTATTGTGTACCTTCTCTCTCTGTTTATAGGTGCATATACACATACACACAGACATATACATACATACACATATACATACATACATGTGCGTGTGCCCATGTGTGAACGAGTTCGTGGGCCCCAGATTAAAATCCCGTGCTCTAATCTGTCTCTAATTGACAGGGTTTTGTGAGGCTCAAATGAGATTATTTAAGAATGAAGTATTTCTTT
>JAQQSZ010010740.1:0-12432 GCA_028646595.1 Phalanger gymnotis
CAAACAAACAATTTAGTGTTATTGCTTAATGAACAAATAAGTAGAGTTCAGCTTACATACCATTGTAAGGAAGTAATTTGCCTTGTTAACTTGATAAAAACAATACATACTTATATATAACTATACAGTATATTAATATATAATTGATATATTTTATTATACAGAATTAATATATAATGTTATTGTATATTATATATACTTTTATATATATATACATATATATATATACACTTATACACTATATAGTATACAAAACTCTACTCTCTGTAACTCTTTGAGAGAGTTAATAAAAGTGTCCTCATTCTCAGTTTATTCATAGGGAAATGGAGGCTCATAGAGGTCCAATGATTTACCTAAGACCAAACAATGACAAAATAGTAGAACAACGATTTGAACCCAGGAATTCTTGGTCTAAATATAGTGTGCTTTCTACTGCTTTCCTTCAACTGTATAATGGTAAAGATGTTGATATCATTTGTATAAAAATCATGGTGAGCATGGTAAGCATAGGCTTGGCTGGTCCAGGGCAGTCACCTCATAATTTTCCACCTGGCTGCTCTCCTGGACTTCACCATAGTCTTCAGTAACTCATCTTCCTGAAAGATTGCATCAACTTTGAAAACTCACATTTCCTCAGTACCCTCTGCCCCTGGACTTCCTCCCTTTCTTTGATGAGAGAGGGTAGAGGGTGGACCTTGGAAAGCTCCTCTCAGATCCTCCATTTAATAAAGAGAGGCAAAGGCAGCCTTCTCATAATTTCCCATCTGTCTGTCGAACTTCACCATACCTGGCACCATGTACACTCCCTCTTCCCATTCTTCCTTCCATTTCAGCTTCATTTTTTGTGTTGTCTCCCCCCATCAGATTCTCAGCACCCTGAGGACAGGAATTGTCTTGACTTTCTTTGTATCCCCAGAGCTTAGTTAGCACAGTGCTTGGAACATAGTAGGAGTTTAATAAATGTTTATTGGCTATTTATGCCTTATGTGGTATATGCTTCCTTCAGAAGTACCTCAATTAATAGTTTAGAAAGGGCCATGGTTCCATGCTTATTAATGCTTCATACAAATATTTTTAGAGTCCCTTATGATTGATTCAGCCCAAATCAACCAATCTGGTGTTAGGATTCCTTACGGAATCTAAGACATCCTAACATCAGATGGTATGGGAGGTTCTTTCCTTCTCAAGAGGGCTTTTGTTTGTCATTCATATAGTACCAAACTCTTGATTTTTCAACTTCTTCTTCTTTCTATGGCTTATTACTGAATTTCTCATTTGAAACTTCTTTTCTGCCCCCCTCTCCTACTCATAAGGTCGTAGCTCCTACCAGATCATACTCTGGGACTTGCCCAAAGAGAAGAGTACATTCACTTTGTTGATTTACAACTGGAAAATTTTAAATTGAAAAAATAATTATTTCCTGTGTATATGTGACATCAGTATGTGAAAGACAGGTCTGTTTGTATGATGTAGCACACTCTGGAATTTTGTTGACAGGTCAATTTAAAGTCTCAGGGAGGAGTTAGTGCTTGTACTGATTATTTTGAGTATGGTTACTTCTGGTAGTCCTGAGCAATATTACTGAATCCTCTTCTGAGGACCACCAGCTTTTGTGTTACAACTGCCCCAGTGGTTTTTCTGATATCTCTTGAGATGGACACATCCTTGAATGAATAGGAATTGAAAGGCAGCTTATGCTTTTTGCAATCCCAATGGCCTAGCTGCCATTGGAGTTAGGAAGACCTGGTTCCAACTTCTGTCCTAGATACTATTAGATGTGTGACTGTGAGTCCCTTCCCTCCTTTGAGATTCAGTTTGTTCCTCTGACAAATAAGGATAATAATAGCACCCATCTCAAAGAGTTGTTGAGGATCAAAGGAAATGTGTGCAAAGGGCTTTGCACATTTTCTGTGTGACCCTGGGCAAGTCACTTAACTCCAACTGATTCATCCCCTCAACACCCCACCAAACCCAATTTTTAAGTGCTTTGTAAATATAACCTATTATTATTATTGTTAGTTATTATTATTAATGATAATGGTAAAAGTATTGGGGTCAGTGCCAGGAAACCAAGATTCTAGTCCTTCATCTGTAAGAAATGGGTAGAGCAGTTTTGTTTCCACAGAAAGTATCCCTCTTCCTCCCCCTCCCCACCTCATCCCACCCCACCCCCAGCTTTAGCAGAATGCAAGTCAGGTGACTGGTTGGAATTAGTTCTAATCAAAGCTCTCAGGTGAAAGGTTAGAGGCATGTATGCACGTTTAAAGGAGCCATTTGAGGAGAGCATGATGTAGTCAGTCAGGGAGTTGTATCTGGACAATGAAGAGCCTAGCAGGAGATTCGAAGTGTGTATGTGTGTGTGGGGTGGGGAGTCAATAAAAGGACTGGTGTCCATCTGAATCCTTTCTATTCTCCTGTACTCTGTTCAGGGGATGTACCCATTTATTCAGACCTAAAATATAATGAAAGTGCCACCAACCTCTACTGCTTAGGTGGCGTCCTTTCTCATGAGAAAAAATAATAAATGCCTTTTCCAATTTGGGGCTTGGACTCCAAACTCTTTATTGTGTTGCTGCACACACATCTGACACCTGACTTGTTAAGGGCGTAGAGCTTCTGCACTTCCTGACTCAGGAGACTATCACAAAGAAAGTGTTTTATAAAGCCCCTAATGGGCCTCTGGCAGTGTGCACTATAGTGAACCGAAAGGACTTCATTTCTGTTCTTGAGTATCCTACGACCTTGATCATTTTGAAACTATTCTCGTTTGCTTTCATACCTAGCCCCAAAGGAAAACTTTGTAAACCTACCAACCCTCCCCCTTCATAAAAAAAAACACCAAAAAATAAAAACCCCTATCAATCTCAGAAATAGCTCTTTTATGTGTCCTAAGCACACCCTTCTTCCCTTTTTTCGTGGGCTAAAAAATGCTTCCCAGGATGTTTGTCAGTATCTATGCCAATTAAGTAAGTGCATCCGATGTTACTGTGTGTATCATGACAGGTCATTGAGTGGGAAAGGAAGTACTCTCACAGTAGGGTAATGAAAGAATATTTGAGTGGTGGGGGCTGCATATGATTTATATAGATATCTGGATCAAAGGGTGGTACTGGCCTAGAGGATTATCATTGGCAAGAGGAGATGAGCTTGTTTGACGTAGGAATTTCTGAGAATGGGCTGTGTGCAGCCTGTGGGGCCATTTCCAGGGTGGGGACCCTTCCCCTTCTTTTCCTTGCTTCCTTTCCCCTTGGCTGCCCCCTTCCCACAGTTATTTCAGCAGGTGTGTTCTTAACCTGAGGTCTGCAGACCTGCCAAGGAGCCCATAGAGAGATGTCAGGGGCTCTGTGAACTTTCTTTTCACCTTTACTTGGGTGAAGTACTTTGGTTTCTGTATAATTCTATGTATTTATTTTATGCACTTAAAAACATTCCATGACACAACAAAAGGTTAAGAACCCCTGTGATTGGCTGGTAAACCAGAATGTCTCCTTAAGAAGGTCAAGGTTTCCTGTTGCTTAAAACCTTTGCCTAGGGTATGGGTGGGGGTGGGGGAAAGATGACCACATTTTAGGGTTTGTAGCCCTCAAGGAATGCCTTCTGGGCTATTTGCTGTGTTGATTTTACAGGAGAAGCAAATAGTGTTTTATTTTAACCTTTTAAACTGTGTTATTTTAATTATTAAATTAATAAAGTATTTTAAAGTAGATTTTATGGTCCACCAAGGATTTACTGCATTTTGAACCTCAAACTTGGAAGATAGGCTAGGTCAATAACAGTCTGACTAAGGAAACCACTGTAGGAGATAGTGCTATAGAGAAAGAACACTCCACGGCTATTCAGATGACCTGGGTTTGAATCCTGATTTAGTCACTGACTGCATAGTTTTGGGCAAATTACTTGGCATCTCTGTATCTTAGCTCCTTCATCTGTAAAATGAGGTGTTTGGATAAGATTATATATAACAAGTTTTTTTTTTCCAGTTATCAATCCTAAGAGAGCTTATTTTTCCTTAAAATGAAGGATTTTTGATTTAACAGATCTAATAGCATTCTCAATTGACTGTAATAATTGCCTCAAGGACCGAAAGCATCTATGGATCAAGTGTTCAAAAACTAAAATAATAGCTGAGTTAGGCCCCCAGTTTGATACCTGATAGAGACACTAAGTCTCATAGAGATGAAGGGCAGATTAGATGAACATACAAATATAGCTGCTTAAGCCATAGTGCATATACATGTTGGTTGATAGCTGAAGTTTCAGCATTTGTATATATGAATATAACTAGTCCATATGCATCTGTACAGGTCTTTGAAATTCTGCCCTTACACTCACTTGACTGATGACAACCATAATTTATTTAAGATATCCTACAAGTAAATGCCCAAATAGATATCATTGTGTTTGTCCTAAGCCATTCCTAAATGAGCCGGGTAGTTGTCAAGGTCTAGACATTCTAGAATCCCAAAAGAGAGCCAGAGTTTTCTTGTTAATTATTTTTAATGCCAGGCTAAACTTGGTCAAGCATGTCCACATACTTGGTGTTTGGAATAGACAAGTGACAACTTTTAGCAGCAGCAGCAGCAAATGTAATCAAGAATAACGTAACATGGAGATGAAAACTCAACAGTAGAAGACTCCATAGATGAGGCCTGAGCCTCATTCTGCCCAATGTCATTTCTTCCATGGCATCTTCTGATGGGTGGTGGCTTATCACCTGCCTTTTTTTCCCCACTAGTGCTCAGGGGTAGAGAGCATTCAGAGCAAAGTGGAGAAAAGAGGAATCTTAAAAACTACTGAAAGAACTTGGTCCAAGGGGAGGTAGAGCAGGGGGAGGGAGGAGGAAACCAGGAAAATGCCAAAACCAATCCCCGGTGTTTTCCTCTTTATGAACAAACTCTTAATGTCTGTTAGTAGAACATGAATAGGTCAGGGCAGAAAGTGTTACTCCTTCCCTGCCTTTCTCTATTCCCTTTCTATTCCCAATGCCTCAGTTGGGAGAAGTTATCCTGTCGGGTCTTGCAGCCATCTGTCCTTTGGGGCTTCAGAACCCCACAGCTGAAACCACAATGCCAGCCAGTCCTACAGTGCCTCCAGTGGGCAAGCCTTAGGAGCTGCACTCTTCACAGTGGCAGGACAGGATGTACCGGTAGGTGGCTGTGAGTCTCATTCCTCCAGAACATCGAAGCCTCAGGGCCTTCAGTTTGGAGGTCTGGGGTCGACAGCAGTGACAGGTAGAGCGGAAGGGCTGCTTCAGGACCGTGCTGAAGGAGACCAGAGGCTCTGAGCGGGAGGGCTGACTGCAATGCCCCTCGCATCTTGCCAACAACACCATCTAAAAGAGAGAAATGAAAACGGTCAACCAAGTTTGCCAAAATATCCACCTTTTGGCATCAGTGTGTGTGTGTGTGTGTGTGTGTGTGTGTGTGTGTGTGTACGCGCTTATGTGTGTTTGCATGTGATTACAGAGACAAAAGAAAGAGCTGTGCAACACTTGCTACCTGTGTGACCCTGGGCAAGTCACTTAACCCTGCTTGCCTCAGTTTCCTCATCTGTAAAATGAGCTGGAGAAGGAAATGGCAAACCACTATGGTATCTTCGCCAAGAAAACCCCCAATGGTTTCACAAAGAGTCAGACACAACTAAAGAAAACCGAACAACAACAAAATCTTAATTTCCCCAAAGAGATTTTGCTCGTTCACATACTCTGTGTTTCAGGTTGGTGTTTCTAACCAGACAGAAAAGGAGAGAATGCAGACAAAATCGGAAGTATCTAACTCAGTACAACATTAAGGACCCCCACCTGAAGGTAATTAAAGAATTAACAGAGCACACTAGAAAGTCAGTAGCAGTTATATTTTATTCCAACATTTTTATTAATGCCTTCTATTAATACACAATGTCTCTCTCCTCTGCTCTTTACCTAGGAAACTATCCCTTGTGACAAAAATTTAAAGTTGGGGCTAGGGGGGGAGCATCTTAACAAAACCTATTAACACATCAGCTGTCTGACAGTACATGCAATATTTCTTTTTTTAAATATATTTTTTGTTTGTTTTTGTAGGGGGGAAGGCAGGGCAATTGGGGTTAAGTGACTTGCCCAAGGTCACACAGCTAGTAAGTGTGTCAAGTGTCTGAGGCTGGATTTGAACTCAGGTCCGCCTGACTCCAGGGTTGGTGCTCTACTCACTGGGCCACCTAGCTGCCCCATGAAATATTTCATATAGTGAAGAAAGAATGGTGCTTTTTCTCAACTCTTCTCCCAGGCCAGTATTAGTTGGTATAATTGTACAGTGTTCAGTTGTGCATTTTTGTTCCTTCAGGTTACATTGTTATCATTGTTTTCCTGGCTCTGCTTGCTTTACACTATGTCAGGTCATACAAGTCTTCCCATGGAATTCTTCATATTCACTGTTTCTTGTAGTGTAATGACACCTCCCTACACTCATGCCTCGCAGCTGCAGCCATGATGCCAGCCAGTTCTATAGCACCTCTAGTGGGCAAGCCTTAGGATCTGCACTCTTCACAGTGGCAGGAGTGAATGTACACAACCTCAACACATTTTGTATAGCTATTCCCCAATCAATGGGTATCTACTTTGTTTCCAATTCTTTGCTACCACGATAAGTGCTGCCATGAATATTTTGGTGTATATAGAACCTTTTCTTCCATTTGTTTTTGTTTGTTTTGTTTAGTTTTTCTTCTTGGGGCATGTACCTACCCCTGGGAACTCTGGTTTGAAGAGTATAGATGTTCACCTTTAAAGACAGATCAAGAGAGCAAGATTCATCCTGGAGGAAGGGGAAAGGGAGAACAATGTGCTCATCTTGAAAATGGAAGGGTGGATGAACACTGTCAGATGCCATGTGCACTTGAACATTACTAGGGAGTACAATGAGGATGGCAGCCTTGCCAGGAGATCTCCAGCTGTAAGGACTTCAGAAGAAATGGGAGAGTGGGCTGGCTGGCCACTTAAATCCACAGACCAAACAAGTGTGGCAGATTGGGATAACTTGTTTTCATACATGTCTCTCATTCCTGGAGAGTTCTCTCTCACCTCTCTTTCCTGGAATCCCTAAGTCTATTCAAAGCTCGCCCTTATACTAGGCTTTGTAATAATAATTTAGATTTAGATTTGAAGATCTTCCCCACCCACCAATAGGCCACGTGACCTGCTTATGTCACAGGAAGACTAAGTCACATGTATTTGGAAGAAATTGCTGAGAGAAAAAGGAAAGTGTGTGACAGGAAATGTGGAGAGAGAGAGCAGTTAGAGCTGAGAGAGAGAGAGCAGATGTGCTGGCTGTGCTGTGGGTGCTTCCCTTGTGGGAAGGCCCTAGCAGGGGGTGGAAAGTTATGGGATGGCAAGGCTCCATGCTGTGATATTGTGTTTTAAGTTCCTTGCTGTTATGATAAAGTGGGCTTACTGGTTTGGGGAGTTGCTTGCTGCTTGGATGGGTTGGATTGGTTATAAGATTTGGTCATCTGGTGTCTGAATAAATGTTATACTTCTTCTACCTTCTATATGGAAAGTTTCTCATATTTTGTGATACAGAATTACATAGACATAATCACAATTATCGTCTATGTTGTGTATATTGCTTTGCTAATACAGGTACTTCCTGCTCCCCTCCTTTCTTCCTTTCCCATCCCCTCCCAATTACTTTGTATATAGTTTAAATATATCCTATATTTCTGTGAACACATTGGCCCCATCCCCCAGTAGAATGTAAATTCCTTCAGAGCAGGGGCCCTTTTCATTTTTTTCTCTGTATGCCTACTACTAAGCACAGTGCCTGGTACATAGTCGGCACTTAATAAATGCTTATCTGATGGAATTTAATTATCTCATTCAAACCTTCATTGTTTGCCTGATATCAAACTTTTGCAGCCTGAACCCTGAGCTTCACCATTTGCTAGTCCCTTCCTTGAGTAGGTGGTGGCTACTCATTTTGACCTCGCTTCCACTTTAGCTATCACTTTCCCAATCACTTTCACAATCAATAAACATTTGTTAAGCACTTACTACACGCTAAACACTGAGCTAAGGCTGGGTTCCTGGTTCCTGACCCCGAGATCACAATGAAATGGGGGAGACAAGCAAACAAATATAAACAAACATGCTATATACAGGATAAATAGAAAATAAATAAGAAAAGAAATGGATAGAATTGAAAGTGAAAAATTTCCTGAAGAAGATGAGATTTTAGTTGGGACTTAAAGGAAGCCAGGAAACATCTCTAGCTCTTTGAGTTCCATGATGGATCTCATCTATCATGTTCTAGATCTTGCCTTATTTGTCTTATAATTTTGACCTCTACTTGTTCATGAGTCTCTCAGCTGTGCACCACCCCCTCCTCCATGTCCTAAATCAGAGAAATTTCAATTGGTACCATGCGCTTCACTTAGTCACAGCCCTTAATGACCCCTTTTAACTGTCTTCCCCCTTTATATTTCCTCTGGATTAACAATACAACCAGAGTAATTGCAGAACATTAACATTATTATCTGGGAGATAACACAAAGAATCAAGCAATCACTTAGCAACCATATAAAAAACAAGATACTAGTACTCAACCATAATACCTTGGCCAAGAACGAATAATGACAGACTGATTTAATTTATTTCTCCTATATAAGAGCATGTCATAATAACAGTAAAAATAAGATATGTAAACTATCTTCATTTTAATCAGGCTTTTCACTCAGTTTTATCTTGATAAGCTCAGAAAGTACCATATTGGTTTTCAAAGCCCAGTGTCTGCCTCTTCCTCAGTCACATTTTTTTTTTCCTGAGCAATATCCATTTCCTTTTCCGAAATCCTCTGGGCTAGAGACTTCCATCTCCCAGGCAACCGTGGTGATGGACACCTACCTGCCTGTGACCTCAGGGGCAGAAAATCAATCAGACCTGAGAAAGGCTTCACTTGTGCCAATAAAACACCTAGCCTTTTCAGCATTATTAAAGGGGTAGGGCATACTTGGAGTTACTATGGATGTAGAAGCCCTACTCATCAAACCTGAGAGGAGCAAAGACAGATTTTTGTAACAATGTACTAAGTTCTTGGGGAAGCTTGTCAAAGAATCTTTATGAAGCCTTTTTTCCTGCAATGCCAATAACTGCAATTGTATTTCCTCCTTGTGCTTTGTGCTCTCCTATTGTCTCTCCCTTTCTAAATGCTGGACTTAATGAAGGACCAAATAAATGCTTTGGACATGACTCTTCCATGAAGCCCTTTCAACAGTTCCCATCTGTACCAGAGGTTGTCAGCTATACCACATGTATGCCAAAGATGGCAGATGGCTGGTTATGGCTACTCACACCCAATGCATCAATGCTTGTGAGAATTATGGCCTTCCACTACCCTTTCTTACAAAGGCTAGTATGATCATTCCTCCCTATTACCTGCTCAGAAAAGTCAATATAAGATTATGATCCCAGTTTCTACAACTCCTGGTATATCAGAAGAGGGACCACTAAACTGACACATTACAGTTGAAAGATGGTTAATATCTAATCCAGGCCATGTTAGGTGGATGAAAAGCTAGATCAAGAGTCGCAACCAAGGGATGGTTTTATTTAGCTGAAAAACATTTTATTGTTGTCCCTCATTTTCAAATATAGTCTTCCCCACACTCCTACTGAGGGAACCATCCCTTCTTTTAATAAAGGATAAAAAAAGAAAGAGAAAAAAAGTTGTTGCAAGTTAACTAATATTTGACTAATATTGTAAGCAAATTAACTAGTATTCAGCTGAGCCATATTATTGTTGCTGTTTTTCCTTCAGTTTTTGAAGAAGACCAGTGACATCATAGGGTAATGTCTTGACTTGTGGGTGAGTTGGATTTAAGTGATGCAGACTTGCCCAGTCATCAACCCCAGTCTCTCTCCCAGAGTTATCAAAGTCCAGTGGCAAAGCAAAAAAAGTCAAGATGACTGGAAATGACCCAAGATGCCGTGGATGATCTTGGTGTCTGATGTCAGACTAAGCTCTAAGTGCTCTGCAGTGCCTGCTTCAGCTGCCTTCATGGTAGGCATCTCCTTTTCTCACCCAGGCCTGTCAGCTACACTCCATCTGGTTTACCCAGTCTGCTAAGATGGTTACATGGGATGTGACTGTTATGCATGCTACAGCACCTTGGAGCCACAGGTGAGAGTTGGGTGGCAGGTGGACACCAAAGATGGATGAGCAGCCCTGAAAAGGACTTGGTGAGCCTTCTTATCAGAGGTGCTAGTCTTCCTTGAACAACCCCCAAACCCCAAGTGACATTATATGTCCTATATCATATCCATAGACCTCTACCTTTGCAATGAAAGGAAGGTACACTTTGTCATCTCACGTCTTCTTCAGGTTGACCTTGGTCATTATAATCACACGATGTTCAGCTTCGAGATTTTGTTGATTGATAGTTTGATTTATACTTGTAGCATATGTGTAGTTTGTAGTATATTTGTAGTTAATTTATATTTGTAGGGTGGGGACTGGGGAGTATTTGGCTCCCCAGACCCCACTCTCATGTGGACAAAATCATTCTTTCCCAACTCTTCCCTTCAGGTATCTCTTGGTGTGACTTTCCCCTTATTCATAGCTCTCTGTTCTACCCCTGAGGACTTTTAAACAGCCGGGTAGAGGACCCACGGAGAGGGGAGTTGTCCAAGGTCACCTTGGGGAAAGGGAGATAGGAGAGAAGGGACAATGGGAGAACAGTGGAAGAGGATGTGGTCTTCAGCTCCTACTGACTCTGCCTAGAGTCATTGGTTTAGATTCAATGCTTTTCCATATTTTGGGGGTGGGGGTGGGGTGAGGGATGGAGGCAGGAGGATGTACTAACATTCAATTCATTCTCTTTGGAGCCCTCAGCTGGTACCCCAGAAACTTTTCAGAGAAGGAAGCGTTTCCTTCTCTGTGTGCAGATGATTGTAACTAAGTTTACCTTTCCTTAAGGACACCAGGTTATCTTGAAGACAAATGCATGAAAATGAAAATTCAAAAAGTGAACAGACTAGAGGGCCAGAGTGAAGTAAGGGACAGGTAGGGAAGAGTCACTAGTGAGGTTCTTAGCAAGCCAGGAAAACTTCTCCTGCGTTCTGTATGAGCTGCTCCTGTTCCTCCATTGCTCAGCTATAGTCTCTTCTGTTGTGCTCTAGTCAGGTTTGTGGGGGTTGCAGCAGCAGCAACAGTGAGTGCACTGAGAGATTCTCATTCTTTGGGTTACAGTCACTCCTAAAGTCAAAGTTGTTGGCTAAGGAGGTTGTGGAAGCAGCCCTTGCCTCTATCTACTCTTGAGGCTACAATCTCCTTTCCTTGCAACAGACATAGACTCTCTGGGCTCCTCACTGACAAGTAGCATGCCTGCCCCCACCCCTCTGTCTCTGTCTCTGTCTCTCTCTGTGTCTCTGTCTCTCTCTGTGTCTCTGTGTCTCTCTGTGTCTCTGTCTGTCTCTCTGTCTCTGTTTATCTCTCTCTGTCTCTCTCTCTCTCTTCTTCTGAAGTTGCTCTCACACATACTATCTTTTGGTCTGCCTTCTCTCCAAGAGGATAGAGGCTTAATTTTCAGTCACAATATCATGAATTCTGATCAGAAAAGCATTTGTAAGCCCCTGGTTATACAATTTTGTAGTCATTCTCTCTCTCTGCGTATGTATATAGACACATATGTATGTATATATTTTTCCTGGAACGCTTATTGCATTCTGTATGACTTCATAAATCTTCCCATGTGTCTCTGAATTATAGTCCTTATTTCTTATAGGACAGTCATATTCTGTTGTGTTTATGTTATTTATTTAGACATTATATTCATGTACTACAATTTTAGTATATATGGGACCTTTCTTTCTATCTTTGACTTCCTTGGGGCTACATGCCTAGCAGTGGGATCTCTGGTTCAAAGGATATCATGCTTTAGTCACTTTCTTAGTGTAATTCCAAATTGCTTTCAAGAATGAATCATTGGGGGGCCGAGCCAAGATGGTGGCTGGAAAGTAGTGACTGGCATGAGCTCTCCACAAAGTCCCTCCAAAAACCTATAAAAAATGGCTCTGAACCAATTCTAGAACTGCAGAACCCACAAAGTGGCAGAGGGAAGCAGGGCTCCAGCCCGGGCCAGCCTGGATGATCTCTGGGTAAGGTCTGTCCCACACGGAGCTCCCAGCTCCCAGCTGAGGGGAGCAGAGCTGAGCCGGAGCTGAGCCGAGCAGAGCCCAGAGTGTGCGGCGCGGACTGACCAGGCCAGGAGCTGAGCAGAGAGTGCTCTAGTGTCCTGAATTACTGAGCTGTGGCATTTACCAGACCTCACAACCCACAAACAACAAAGACAATAGAGAAGGTTAGTGGGAAAAGCTGTGGGGACTGAGTTTGTGGTTCGGCCACTGCCCCTGGGGCTGCGGAGGTGGGGCAGCTTTAGAACTATGGCTGCAGTTGCTTCTGGCCC
>JAQQSZ010010741.1:0-12432 GCA_028646595.1 Phalanger gymnotis
TTTGCCCTGTCCCTGCCTCCTAACGTCCTCCAGCTCATGTCATATGCTGCATCATATGCCCTCTGGACCCCTACTAATTAGAGGTCCCCTGGGTCTTTAAGTCTACCCTGTAGCTACACCTTTCATATTCCCAGGACTTTCCATCTGCCCTGAAGCTGAATTTCTTTTTATATGTTCTCATCCCCTAACTGGATTGTGAACTCTTTGAGAGCAGAGACTGTCACTTTTCCTCCTCATGTTCCCAGTACTTATCACAGTGGTTGGCATATAGTTAAGTGCTTCATATTCTTGACTTAAATTTGGTGACTAACACACGGTGACAAGCTTCTCTAGACTTAGCTAGATTGGACCACAGATGACAGGCATGTAGTCCACTGTCAGGATGACTTTCAAAGCTTCTGAACTATCTATGGAAAAGGGAAGAATTTATGACCAAACAAGAGACAGAGAATATTATGAAATGCAAAATAAATAATTTTGATCACATTAAGTTAAAAAGTTTTTTGCACAAACAAAGTGAATGCAACCAAGATTAGAAGGAAAGCAGAGAGCTGGGAAACAATTTTTACAGTAAATGTCTCTGATAAAGGCCTCATTTCTCAAATATATAGAGAACTGAGTCAAATTTATAGGAATACAAGTCATTCCTCAATTGATAAATGGTCAAAAGATATGAACAGGCAGTTTTCAGATGAAGAAATAAAAACTATCTATAGTTTTATGAAAAAATGCTCTAAATAACTATTGATTAGACAAATGCAAAGGTACCACCTCACACCTATCATATTGGCTAATGCGACAGAAAAGGAAAATGATAAATGTTGGAGAAGACCTAGGAAAATTGGAACACTACTGCATTGTTGGTGAAGTTGTGAATTAACCCAACTATTCTGAAGAACAATTTGGAACTATGTCCAAAGGGCTATAAAACTGTGCATATCCTTTGATCCAGCTACTAGGTCTGTATCCCAAAGAGATCACAAAAAAGGGAAGAGGATCCACATGTACAAAAATATTTATAGTGGCTCTTTTTGTGGTAGCAAAGAATTGGAAATCGAGGGGATGCCTATCAATTGGAAAATTGCTGAACAAGTTGTGTTATATGAATGTAATGGAATACTATTGTGCTATAAGAAATGATGAGCGGGCAGATTTCAGAAAAACCTTGAAAGTCTTACATGAACTTATGCTGAGTGAAGTGAGAAGAAACAGGAGAGCATTGTACACAGTAATAGCAACATCATATGATGATCAAATATAATAGACCTAGCTCTTCTCAGCAATACAATGATCCAAGACAATTCCAAAAGGCTCATGATGGAAAATGCTATCTACATCCAGAGAAAGAACTGTGGAGTCTGAACGAAGACCAAAGCATACCATTTTCACTTGTTTTTATTTTTTTTTTCCTTTCTCATGGTTTTTCCCTTTTGCTCCTATTCTCCTTTCACAACATGACTAATGTGTGAATATGATTAATATGATTGTACATGTATCACCTATATCAGATTGCTTGCTATCTTGGGGAGAGGGGAGGGAGGGAGAAAAATTTGGAACTCAAAATCTTATAAAAGTGAATGTTGAAAACTATCTTTACATGCAATTGGAAAATAATAAAATATTATTAAGTGGGTTGGGGAGGGGAGGAAGCTTCCAAACTTAGTAGGAACTCTCTGGGCTTATATTGTACCAGCATAGCCTTTGAAAACCCAAATTCTCCTCTCAGCCATGATAAATGACCATATCTTGATATTTCAATAAATCTGGGATCTTATCCATGTGGACATTCCTATAGCCCATCGATGGTTTCTCATAATGAGCAAACATTGCCCACCATCTCCCATCCATTCTTCATAGTAGGCACAACCATCACACTTGAGACCTTCTTCTATATCTCTTGACACCACTTAGGTGCATGACTTGTCTACCTCTTATTCTGCTTATAATTTTTTTGGATGATATCTTAAACATTCTTTCTGTTGCACACATTTTCATAGATAATATGCAATAGCCAATTTCTTCGTAAATAATAGCATCCCATGATTTGCAACCATATGGCATCACCGTAAAAATAGCAGTGTTAAGAAAATGGACCTTCACTTCAGTGAGGAGTTTGGAGTAATTTTTAGCATTGTAATATTTGCCCAAATGGAACCTGTTCCCTTCATCCTATTAAATTTTAGGCCCCAGTTCATGGGCTGTGTCTGTCTAAGATAAATGTACCATAGGCCAGTTCTATATATTGTCATATCTAGCTGCATACCATAATACGAATATCAGGCATTTTATCCACTTGGTTTTTCCTGTGTGGATAGTTAAGTTTTAACTCTTTTGAAATGAGACAATATGAAATAGTGGAAAGAATGCTAGATTCGGCATCAGAAGAACTGAATCATAACCTTAACTCTGCCAAGGCAGTCACTTAATCTCTCTGTGCCTAAGGTTACCTTTGAAGGCACTTCCAGTTTTAGCAATATGATCCCACCATCATGGAGGAGGCTTGGCAGTGTTTTAGGGGTTTGTACAATTATCACAACCTCAGCCTCACATGAACAACTTCACCATCTATATGGAATTCCTTTTCCATTTGGATGCCATACATGGATATATACTTAAACATCCTCCTTTGCAATGGTAAGCACACTCTTTTTTATGACTCATTTGATATTAATTATCAGAGGGTCACCAAGCGAAGTTAACTCTGTTGTCACATGGAACTTTGTGTCATTTTATACATATGTGGGAGATGCCTTGTTGTAGGAGAGCATTTAGGTAATATTTGTTCTACTAAATCAAATAATTTTTTATAGTTAAATAAAAGGCACAGTGAGATCTTATATTTTCTGCATATTTCAGGGAATTGTTTGACTATAAAGATGTATTTTGTTGTAGAATATCATTTGCAGAAATTGCCTGTTCTTGTGATTTCATCAAGAATTCCTTTTATGTGCATATAGGTTGTTCTTATAAAAATTACGTAGAGATGGGAAAATAGTCATACACATCAGTACTTGCTTTTTGCTTTGTCATCTGTTTTCTCTGGTAATGATATTTGTGATTCTCCCTCCCCAAAACGTTTTGGTAGTCTTCCCTCTTTCTGATATCTTAAAAGTACCCTCAATATCCTCTGTGCATATTTAGTCTTAATCTTTTTTCACTTTGTTTTCTTTAGTCTTATTTCTATTTCATTATACATTACATAGGGTCTGGAGTCAGGATCATGAGTTCAAATTCAGCCTTAGACACTTACTCCTTGTGTGACCCTGAGCAAGTTATTTAACTTTTATCAACCTCAGTTTCCTCAAATGTAAAGGGAGGAAAACAACAGCACCTACCTCTCAGTGTTACTGTGAGGATTGAATGAGATAATATTTATCAAGTCCTTAGTACAGAGCCTGGCAAACAGTAGACGTTTAATAAAGGCTTATTCCTCTCCCCTTCCCTCCCTCTAATGTTAGAGCCCATTATCACGAATGTAGAAAAGTTTGTAATAGAAATGAGATAGCTTTCATTATTTGTCTTTTTTAAAATATCCTTTCAGTTTCATCCTTAAATGCTCTTGGGAAGATGTTGCTGTCTCTTGCCAAGCTTTCTATAAACTGGTTTCTACCTTCATACTGTACTTCTAATCATTTTATAGAGTCATGTTGTGGTTCGATTATTTAGTTGTGTCCAACTCTTTGTGGACCATGGAGTTTTCTTGGCAAAGATACTAGAATGGTCTGCCATTTCCTTCTCCAGTGGATTAAGGCAAATAGAGGTTAAATGACTTCCCTAGGGTCACACAGGAAGTGTTTGAGGCCAAATTTGAACTCAGGTCTTCCTGACTCCAGGCCCAACACTGTCTACTGAGCCACCTAGCTGCCTCTGCTTTATGAGGTAAATAAAAATAAAATTTTTATGAGATACTATTGCTCATAATCTTCTATTCTCCTCCTCTGTAAGATTTTATATGCAAATTTATATTCTATTCATTGTTGCCCCTGGCTTTCAAATCTCTTTGCTTTTAAAGGATATTAAGACTTTCCTGATTGAAGCAGTTTCTAGGATCTTTTGACCTCCTCACCTTGGTATTGTGCCCTATCACCTCCAGGAACAAATATAAAATCCTCTGTTTGGCTTTTTAAACCCTCACCATCTGATCCTCTCTTTCTTTTCCACATAGTATTTGCAAAGTGTTTAGCACAGAGACTGGCACAAAGCAAACGCTTAATAAATACATGTTCCTTTCCTTTTCCCACATTACTCCTCTCTAGACACTATAATCTAATGACGTTTGTTTGGTATTCCGTGTACAAGTCACTTCATTTCCCTATTCAGTTTTTTCCCCCCACTGGTCATCCTCTTTGCCTAGAATGCTCTCCTTCCTTGTTTCTGCAAACTGCCTGACCTGGCTTCCTTCAAAACTCAGCTAAAATCTCACCTTCAGCAAGAAGTCTCTCCTAGTCCTCCTCTTCCCACCCCCCAGCTAGTGACTTCCCTCTGACATTATATTATTCTCTATTTTATATTTCTGTTTGCGTGCTGTTTCCTCCATGAGAATATGAGGACAGGGACCATATTTTTGTCTTTCTTTGTATCCTCAGAACTATGTGCCTGACACATAGTAAATGTTGTCAAACTCTGAAAATAAATAACCAAAAAGCCACATAGGTTATTATACCAACTGTCAAACTCTGAAAATACCAAAGAGCTCACAGAGGTTATACACCAACTGTTAACTCTGAAAAATAAAATAAAATAAAATAAGACCAAAGAGCTCACAGAGGTTACGGGCAAAAAATCTTTATTCTATTGGAGGAGGAAAAGTAGATATGCATGCTGGGATCTTCTCTAAGACCGAGGAGACCCAAAGCAGAGAGGCTAAGCCTCAATACACATAGTAGTGGCTAGACAAAGAGCCAGGCAGTGAGGGGTAACAGCGACAATGAAGCAAGTTTGCCTAGTGAAAAAAGTCTATTCATAGTAGGAATTTATGACCAGAACATGGTTCCTATAGGTGCTTGTCCGAGTTCAGAGACCACCTGCGGCTGGCTTGAGCCAATTCTGTGATTTAGCTGCAGTAGAGCTCAATCAGAGGATGGGCACAAAGGATGTTGCTTTGACAAGCTTGGGGCACAACTTGCTTGCTGGGCCTTGGCTCTGGAAAACAGGGTGTCTCCCTAATAGAAAAAAGGGAGAAGAGTGAGAGGGGAGAGGTGGTCTTGGCATGGGGATCCTGACAGTGCTTAATAAATGCTTGTTGACTGACTGCCTGTGAACGTCCTCTGCCCCAGGCGGGTTCACTTACTTGCTTGAAATTTTTTATTTCCAGACAAATTATGTAAAAGAAATAAAAACAAAAGGTGTAATGGTCACTCTCCTCTTAGAAAGCTGCATTGCCCCCCGCCCCACCCCCCCCACACATACAAATGGTGGGCCTTTCCAATTGTGTGGTCAAGGCCATAAGCTTAGGGTCGATATTTTTTAATGAGTCTGTGAGATTGTAAGCTCCTTGAAGGCAGGAACTGTCTTTTGCCTCTTTTTGTATCCCCAGCTCTTAGCACAGTGCTTGGCACATTTACTAGGTAGCCTCTTGATAAATGCTTATTGAATTGAACTGAAATTCATTTGACCTTTTAGCACCTCTCATATATCATTTCCTTCACTGCAGGCTATTAACCATATCATTAAATAAGTAGCCATAACTATGATTAGGAAATCAAAACAGTTCAATGTTGTTGTTTTTTTAAATTCTCATTAGGTAATCTGTTTCTCTCTCTCCCTCTCTGGATCCCTCTCTCTGTCTCTCTGTCTCAGTCTCTCTCTCTGTGTCTCTCTGTCTCTCTCTTTCCATCTCTCTCTCTCTGTGTCTCTCTGTCTCTCTGTCTCTGTCTCTCTCTGTCTCTCTCTCTCTCTCTCTGCCTCTCTCTCTCTCTCTCTCTCTCTCTCTCTCTCTCTCTCTCTTTCAGTGTGTGCCCTCGTGTGTTTCTATGTATATCTCTGCCTCTGTCTCTTTGTCTATCTTCCTATTTCTGTCTGTTTTTCTCTTCCCTGTTGTTTTATATTTGTTTGGTTCTAGTCTCGGATCATACTTTCTGGTCCTCACAAGGATCAAGTTAACCCTCTAATCAGAAGCTGTTGTACCAGGGTTCCCAGAACACACCCCTTTGCTTATAAAAAACAAACAAACAAACAAACAAACAAACAGGAAAACCCACCACCACGAAGCTCATGAGCAACAGTGCAGACTGGGAAGGGAACATTTCAGGATGCCATTTCGGTTACCCTCTTGGAAATGCCCTTTGTAGCAGCTTTCTTACTCTTATGGCTTTTCTGCTTTGGTGACTTTAAGAGATGTTTCCCTCTGCTCACCCTTTCTGACACATTGGACTGTTTTTCTCCTCTGGAAGCCCAGGGCAAATCCACCGTGAGTGATCTGTGCCATAACTCTCTACCTAGTCTCACCTCTCTGCTTTGCTGTGTAAACCAGCAAGGTTTACATCAAAAAGACTCCTGCTCTCCACCTTATTACCACATCACAAGAAGAAATCCATCAAGGGCAAGAAAATGGCAGAACCCCTACATCTTTTTCATTTTTACTTCAACCATTTTATTTATTCAACAAGCATTTATTTACCTCCTGGGGCAGATGTAAGGAGACAAGCATTTATTAAGTACCTACTATGTGCTAGGCACTAACATTTGGAAAGTTCTTAGCTTAGTTGCCTGGCCCATTAGGGGTACTTGATAAATGTTTATTCCCTTTGCTTCTCCTCCCACTGGGCTAAACACATTCCAAATATTATCTCATTTGATCCTCACAACAACCCTGTGAGGTAAGTGCTATTATTGTACCCTTTTTTAGAAAAGGAAACTGAGGCTGAAAGAGGACAAATGATTCTCCCAGAGTCACCCAGTGAGTTGTGTCTGGGGCTGTATTTGAATTCAGATCTCTCTCACAATATAGTAGGACAAGGGATTTAGAAGCGGAAAGAACCTAAATAGAATATGTAGGGCTTACCGAGAGTAAAACTGGCATAATAGATAGTGCCAGGCCTGGAATCATAAAGACTCATCTTCCTGAGTTCAAATTTGGCCTCAGACACTAGCTGTGTGACTCTGGGCAAGTCGCTCAATCCTGTTTGCCTCAGTTTCCTCATCTGTAAAATGGGCTAGAGAAGAAAATGGCAAACTACTCTAGCATCTTTTCCAAGAAAACCCCAAATGTAGCCACAAAGAGTTGGACATGACTAAAAATTGACTTAGCTGAACCTATCTCAGTTTTCTTATGATTCTTGAATGACAGAATGTATGTAAAGTGTTTGTAAACTTTAAAGTACCACATAAATGTCTGTTATTATTATTATTATTATTATTATTAGCAGCGGCAGCATCATTACTGTTATGATGATGACGATGCTGGAGAGGAGCATCTGCTCCAAGGTTTCTTCCAGCTCTGGCATTCTGTGACAAGTAGCAGATTTTCTCCTTTACAAAGCACTCCCAACAATAGGGAGAAAGAAGAAATGGCTTTGAGGAAATAATCAAGAAAGTCTGTGAAAGGAGAAGATAGGAAATTAGCATGGAAATTAAAAGAAGCTTTCCATATTCTCTGCTCTGTGAGGAAAAATGTTATTTTAAACAGCTAGATACGTGATATTTTATTCTGAGCATATTGGAAAGAGACATAGTACAGAATATAGACCTGAGGGAAAAGGGGGGTGGGTGGGAGGCAGAGAGGGAGACAAGACAGCACTCTTCCCAGATGATGTCATGCAGTATGGTTATTCAGTCTTGGAGCCTATTGGGGGTTCAGACTATTGACCATAAACATAAAAGTAAATTAAGTGGATTATACTAGCAAATCTTGGGGTGTTTTTGAATCAATGACAAATAGTTTTAAATGAACATAAAAGAGTTGCTCCTTGGAACAAGATACATCATAGCCTCTTTCTGGAGGGAGGAGAAATTCTATTATCACCAACACCCTCACCCACCATCATGGCCACCATCGGCAGCCACAATATCAAATATAAGTAAGACCATTTCTAATGTTGCTGACTGGAGACAAGGATAGCACCTGCATTGTAGCCTTTCTATGTTAGAGTGAGAAAAGTGGATTGTACACTATATACCCAGGGAATATGGATATGATTTTACTTGCAACATAACCAAATTCCTGAGAAAGTTGAAATAGATGACTGTGATACTATGATCCTTAGCACAGTAAGTGCTTAATAAGTTTTTCCTTTCCTTTCCTTTCCTTTCCTTTCCTTTCCTTTCCTTTCCTTTCCTTTCCTTTCCTTTCCTTTCCTTTCCTTTCCTTTCCTTTCCTTTCCTTTCCTTTCCTTTCCTTTCCCTTCCCTTCCCTTCCCTTCCCTTCCCTTCCTTTCCCTTCCCTTCCTTTCCTTTCTCCTCCCCTCTCCTCCCCTCTCCTCCCCTCCCTTCCACTTCTTTCTTCTCCTTCTTTTCACTTCACTCTGCATTAATTCATTCAAGTCTTCCCAGGTTTCTCTGAAACTATTGCTTTCACAGTTTCTTATGCTATAATAGTAGTCCATTACATTCATATACCACAACTTGGTCAACTGTTCCCCCATTAATGAGTACATCCTCATCTTCCAGGTCTTTGCTACTACAAAAAGTTCCTCTAAATTTTTTTTGGTGTGTTTTATATGGGTCCTTTCCTTCTCATTTTGATCTCTTTTTCAACCCCTGCATTTTACAGGTAAGGAAATTCAGTCCCAGGTGGGTTAAGTGGTGATAAAAAAGCACTTGTAACAAGAAGTCAGAGCTGATATGCAAACACAGGTCCACCAACTGCAAATCTAATGCTTTGTCTCTAGTGCTTTGTCCATTTTACCCTGCATGCTGGCATACATACATACACACATATGTACACATGTACGTATGTATATGCATATGCATAAACATATATATGTGTATATATGCTAGAAATAGAAAGGCTACAAAACAGAACACGAGACTTGGAAATCTGCAATGCAGACTGAGTCTTCTCCTAGAAATTCTATATTATCTTCATAGCCCTAGATGCCTCATGCCCTCTCTGCTACAATTTCCTCCTTCTTGCAGAGAAATACCGTCATAACCCACTTCACAGGAGCATTGCAAAAATAAGCACATGTTGCTTAAAGTGTTCAAAATGAAAAGTTTTGAGTTCCTAGGTTATTAATGTAGATGGAGTCAGGACCCAGGATTCTAGTAGCTTATGAAACAGATGGTTATAATTCAAAAGGCATGAAGTACAGGAAAGCAGAAATGCTATCAAGACCCTCCAAGTCCTAGAGTCTCATTTTCCAGGTCAATGCCTGAGGGATAATTGTATAAACAGAACCAAGATTTCTTTTCTTCTGTTTTCCTTGCTTCCTGGAGATGATCCACCAAGTGTCTTTTTGAACAGATCCAAGGAGTTGTCCAGATGGCTTATAAGAACTACTTCATTCAAAACTGAACTTGAGATTCTGTGATCTTTTTAGATATAAAATTGTACACTTCGAGTCAGTAAAGGAGCAAAAAAATAAGTCTGGTTGGAAAGCTAGGCAATGTAATGAAGGGGAAAGATAAGAGAACTCAAAATTATTGAACAAATTAAAAGGAAATTCCTGAAGGTTAGGTGGCCAATGAGAAAAAATATGTTAAAAATCTCCACAATCCCTATGATCTGATACTACCTTAGCATGTATCGGTGCTATCAAAATCCCATCACACCACGGTCCTAATGCTGCATTAGAATTTCTAAGTGTCTCCCATGAGCTAGCTCTCTTCAATACCAATAAGATTTTTCTAACTTTGATCAATCTTTAAACAACAGATCACAAGATGGAAGAAGGAGTTCTGGGGTGAGGTTTACACTCAGAGTCTATGATATGATTTTAATGGGACCAATAGTCTATTCCCTCTCCAAATATCTTCCCCATCTTTTCAGTGATACCTGTAATTACAGATAAGAAATTCATTCTTTGAGCTCAAAACTTTGATCTCTATGAAAATACTGATTCCCTTGGAAGAGCTGACACCTTAATCTGTAACTCTTCATTTATACTTTAGTGTGAATGATCTTTTTCTGAGAGCAGATTTTGGTAGAGAAGGGGAAAAAGAGGTAGGTGAAGGGCAGAGAGAAGGGAAATGGTAGAAAATGCAGAACTGATGCTGGGCTTTCTGAAAAGAATCCTCACTTAATTGATCATTTTGCCTGCACAGGGTCAGTGGTCTTCAGAAAATACTCCCTTTGAGAGATAGCTCACAGGAAGGTGAGGAAGACCTGAGCTCAAATCCAACCTCAGACACTTACTAGTTGTGTGACCCTGGGTGAGTCACTTAACCTCTGCTTGCCTCATTCTCCTCAACTGTGAAATCGGGATAATAGCAACACTGATCTTGCAGAGTTATTGTGAAGATTAAATGAGATAGTGCTTCTTCCTTTGCTTCCTTAATCTGGGGGTACTTAAGTGAACTACAGAGGACTAAAAGGGACCCCTCCCACCTAGTCTTATTTGACAGAGGCTCAAGAGGTGTAAGGTCTAGGGAAGACTTACAGAAGTCAAGGCTGAAAAAGAAAAGTAGCAGCAGCAGCAGTAGTAGTAGTGGTACTAGTAATGATAAACACTTAATACTTATCCTGTAGAGAATTCTGTGAGCCCCAGGGTGCTATTCATGTCCTTTATGAAAAAGAAGATCTGTGATCACAGAACTTATTCATGAGGGATCCTTAGACCATTAGATTTGAATCAGGTTATTGGTTGCTATTAAAACAAATACAATCCTTTTAGTAAATACCTATAGTTCTTAGAATCAAAATGAAGTATAACCCATGGCATAGAATTAAAGGCTATAGGTTTGGTTTTAGAGACCTCTCACAAATTTTCTTTCGACTCATACCCCAACCTAAGAACATCAGAATTTGATTCATTTTGCCTCCGCCCAGAGTTTCTCCTGGCTCTTGTCTAGGTCTCAAGAAAAAAAATAAAAGGGCACTTAGCTCCCATGCAGACCTAATATATTATCAAAGCTAACAATATACGAAATACAGAACAGATTTCATTTAACATTAAAAAAATGAAAACAGAAACAACACATGTAAATCCACAAAAAATCAAGGGAACTCTCCTTTCTTCTTTGGTGGGATCCTACACTCACCTGGGTCCTATAAGATCCTTTAGACCTCAGACACTAGACTATGTGGAAGGCCCTTCTTTTCAGTTTAGTCATTTTTTCAGTTGTATCTGATTCTCTGTGACCCCACATGGGGTTTTCTTGGCAAAGATACTGGAGTGCTTTGCCATTTCCTTCTCCAGCTCATTTTACAGATGAGGAAACTGAGGCAAACAGGGTTAAGTGACTTGCTCAGGGTCACAAACCAGCGTCTGAGGTTGTATTTGATGTCAGGAAGATGAGTCTTTTTGACTCCATACCTACTACTCTATCCATGGTGTCACCTAGCTGCCCCAAGGCCCTTCTTACCCCCCACCAACTCCCTTATAAAAGGAATGAACTTGGGGTCAGTAGAGTCTAGCGCTCTCTTTCCAGAAAGCTCAAACTTTTCAAGATTTACATAGATAGCCCTCTAGACTTATAGTACCCTCCTAGTTGTTCTGCAGCACCTTCCCCCACCCCCAAAAGGGAAAAGAATTCGGCATTGTTAAAGTTGATTCCCCATCCCGCTTTTTAGACCTGTGAATACACCTGACTCAGTATTTTGTGAAGGGCAAGGTCAAGGCTTGGTCCTACACGTTAAGGCTCTGTTCCTCTCTGCTCCCTGACTCTAGCTCGTATATGGTTCCAGAACTCCTCCATTTGGACCAGAAAATTAATTGATCCTGGTCCAAACTGCGGCAACTCTTATGTTTAAGACAATTGATCCTAGAATTCTATAGCTTTTCCAGCAACTCTTCCATCACTGAACCACTGCTGGTCCATTTCTGCTGCCTCCCTTTCAGGATCTGACTTCATCCAGGAATTCCTTATTAGTTGACCTTTGCCTTAACTGCATGACACTATCACCACTTCTGGTGTCTTGTTCTTCCTTCCCCTTCTTGGGACCATATGGTTCCCTGATATATATGGTTGCTAGGTTGGGGGGGGGGGTTGAAAATGGAGCAAAGAAGGCAGCAGAGTCATCCCCTTTGGAAACCAGAGTCTACATGTCCAAATGGCTTCTCTGGGTGCATCAGCTATGACTCCCTACCTTTATCTCTGTCTCTGTTTGCCTTTTAAGTGAAATCCAAAGCATATGACTAGTTGTGACCCAAAAAATCCTTAAATGTAATGTTAAAAGGGATGTTTGCACCATGTTTAGGGAAACATCTTCAATGCCCTCACAGAGGTCTCATCTCTGGGTGACAATGAACAATTTTATACTTTGGATAGGGAGACACTATCAAAGCCAGAGCAAAGGTCTCAGGAGCTCACCCTGGAGCTCATTTTTTTTTT
>JAQQSZ010010742.1:0-12431 GCA_028646595.1 Phalanger gymnotis
GTAACCATCTGAGCCAGTAAAGGAAGCAGATAAGTGAAACATGAGATGGGCTGGCATTCGATGCCTCCTTCTGCCCTATCCCATCCATTTCTACCCTCCCATCTCTCCAGCACCAGACCCCTTCCAGACTGGATCGTGACAGCTGGGTCTGAGTAGCTTTGAAGAGGACCACATGCATCCGTAGTGGAGGAAAGGGAGAGTGTAGCCCTGCAGTGGGAAAGCTGGGAAAATGGCCTCCGGTCTCACCCAGCCCCTCTGCTTACTTTACACTGCTGGGTGTCCTTCGGCACTTTGAGAAATAATAAATCAGACCATTTCTCCAGCCAAAAAAGGCTTCACATTTCCACAATACTTAGGAGTGGGAAAGGACGGGACCAGACTCTCTTCTGACCCCCAAACAAACCATGAGCCTAGATTCCGAAGGACAAATTTTGACCACTAGAGGTGACACAGAGTGGTTTTGTTACTACCTCACTAAATTATACACACTTTAATATAGTATATATTATATACATATAATTTATTTATATATATGTAAAAAGACAAGTAGATAAACAAATACGTATGTATATATAAATATATATAATATAGATATAAACACAGATAGGTAGATAGAGAGATCAATAGATAGATAGATAGATAGATAGATAGATAGATAGATAGATAGATAGATAGATAGATAGATAGAGGCATGGAGCTTAATTTTCAGATCCCTGGTAGGGGTGCTGGCTATCCTCCAATAACTTCCCTAATCTCCCTATTTCTACCCAGAGTTCAGCCACCCTTCCAGTCACTCAGGTTCGAACCCTCCGCTCTTCATTCTCACTCACTGTAAACACACCAGCCTCCAGGTCCTGTCACACTCACAACAGCTGCCCCATCTATGGCATTCTCTCCACTCACATCTCCACCACTGTATTTCAAACTGCCATCTTGCCTTACTATGACAATTACAAAAGTTTTCTAATTGGCAGCACGGACTTCAACATATTACTCCCCTGCTCAAGAAGCTTTCATGGCTCCCCAGCATCTTTGGAATAAATTAGATCCCCCTCTCTTTGACATTTAGATCTCTCAACAACATGGCTTGTGGCTGATGGCACATTCCTCCCCGTCATGAGCTCCCCGCAGTGGAGTGCTTCTCCTTGCTCTTTCCCATCTACAACATCCCCTCTCCCGAATTTTGGCCTTTGTAGTAACCATCCCCAGTGCCTGGAATGCTCTGCCTCCAAACTCATCTCCTGGAGCCTCAGGCTTCACTGAAGGCTCAGCCTAACTGCCTCCAAGGTCAGGCCTGATTCCTTCAGTTGTGATGTCTCCATTTGCCGAGGATTATGTTCTATATATTTTCTACTCACTTAGCTATGTACATGTAGTTCCTCCCAACTAAAAAAGAAAGAAAAGAAAAGAAAGAAAAAGAAGCTTTCTGAAGGCAGAGACAGCTTTGCTTTTTTTTTTCCTTTGTGCACTCACTGCCTGGCACATGCAGTGTTTAATTACTGTTTACTGAACTGACTAAATTAAATTGATAGCTGGAAAAAAGTTTTTTTTTCTAACCACACTACCCTCAACTAAAGCAACTTCACTGGGAAATTACTGCTGGAAAGTCAATGAACAGTATCTCTCTGACTTCACTTTTTTCCATTCCTTCCCCCAATCCAGTGTAATACAGGGCATCCCGAAAGTTTTAATGGAGTTTTAAACTATTAAAGCTTTGGGGGCATCCTGTACTGCAAAGCAGGCCCTTTGGTCCTAAAAAGATTTTGGGGAACAGTCTAGATCTATTTACTCATAGCCCTCCAACAAAAGGAAGAACAGGGGATGTGTCCACATCAGGAAAGTATAATGGTTCCCGTTGCTGTTCTTGTCTTCCCCTGGGGAAAGATGGGGAGAGGTGACACACAATTTTTCATATTCTCTGCTTCGTGGGGTCAGCCACACGTCAAGAAAGCATTTGCATTCTCTCAATTTCCTCATCCTTGAATGAAGACTAGATGGTCTCTGATGCCTCTTCTCTTTCTACCTCTGTGATCCTATGTGTCAGCCTGGACACATCACTTTAAGCCAACTGGGCATCAGTATTCTCGCCTGTAAAATGAAAGGAATGACCTACATAACCTCTGGGTGTCCACTGAGCTCTAGATCAAGGATCCCGTGATCCTGTGATCTTTCTTTGTGATTCCTGGAAGGTCCCTGGCTCATGGTAGCGGATAAATGCTTATGAAACAGTAGACTTCTCATGGGCTCCCCTGCCCTCCCTGCACTATTGTGAGTTCAAGCAAACACCTAATCTTGACAAGTAAATGGAGCTGACTCAGGATGAAAGTGACGGCACCAGGGAGCAGCTCACAAACCATCTGTCTTTTTGACGAAGCGACTTTTTGGTCACTACTGAGACCCTTGTAAATTCATCTGAATAATAGATCTTGACCATTAGAAGTCACATCACCAAGGTCCTGTGAGGCAGAAATCAAGAACTATTCCAGAGCTGGTTCCTGTTATTACTGTCTCGGGATAGCTCTTAAGTACATAGGATGTATCGGGTACCATAAAAATCTCAGCTAGCTGCTCATATTTGTGATGGTACTGATTGAAAATGGCACCTTGTTCACCCAAGAAATAAGCCTTGCGGCTTCCAGAAGAATGGGGAGGGAGGCAGGAATACGGAGCTCTTCTGGCTGGAAAATCACCACATGGTAGAGGCAGCCAGAGCTGGTTCCCCAACAGGGAGTTCTGCTTAGCTTAAATTTGTCTCATTCATTCAGAAGCAATGGGTTCTTTCCACCAAGACCTTCCCAAGGGCCACGGGCAGGTGGAGGAAACAGCTAGAAAGGTCATAGATTTGTTTCCCACGCTGAGAATACAGCTCGGCATAGCAATGTCTCTCATCATCATCAATTAATGTTTAATTGAGCATAGGTTAGGTGTTCTGCATTTGCTTGGGTGCTGTTCAGAAATTAAACTTGAAAGCAGACCATATAAAAATGGAAATTCAGATATGCCAGAAATATCAAATGATATCCCCAAATCAAATCAGAATACACATAGGAACATTCATTCATTCAGCTATGTATTAAATATCTATTACAAGGAATAATAGTCCTAGAAGGAACTGCAAAAAGAATAAAGAAAAATTATGCTTATTAAAAAGATATACTTGAGAAGCATTTGGTCAGCACCAAATACCATAAGACCGGTGAACTAAGATGGTAGCATCAGGATTATGCCCCAGATTTAGAGGGTGCTAATAGCACTTGTGATCTTTTAGCAGCATGAATGTAACCAAGTTCTCAACACCTAGTTTTACATGAATTATTACTTAGGATAGAAAGCTCCCAGATAGCCTGCCCAGCCTTGTTCCCCTTGAAGCGAGTGGCCATCCCTGTGGGGGAATACTCTCCATGTCCCTGAATCTCAAGCCCCAGGACATTGTTAATAGATGGAGTATCCTGAGTGTGGGAAAGCCAGGAAGCCAAAGTTGTTGGATCACAGAATGAATGGAGGGAGGAGAATACAAAAGACTAGGAACATAGGAAGGGGCTGAGTTGCAAAGAGCTTTAAGAGCTGAAGAGAATATTTTATATTTGATGCCAGAGACTCCACTGTGATAATCAGCTTCTACATACAATCCTAAAAGGAAACTGATGGCTATAAGAAAAAAAAGAGCATTGACCTCCTTTGGACAAAAATCAATTGATCGACGAGCATTGATTAAGTGCCTACTATGTGCCAGCCACTGTCCTAAAGGCTGAGGCCACAGAGACAAAAGTGAAAGTTTTAGCACATAGCTTTTTGGTTGCAAAACTGACCTTTTGCCACTGGAATTAATTTTCTGTCTTTAACTATTTCCCTGCTGCATTTGGGCACATCAGAACCAATGGTCACTAATTTTCACCACCTATATTTACTACTTCCTATGTGCTGTTTGCTGAAGGAGCCACAACAATGGATGCCCTCACAAAGCTTATAATCTAGTAGGAGACAGAAGTCATACCCACAGAGACTAACGGCATAAGAAAGGATGTGCTCAATTTCTTCATGGGTCACCTATTTTTAAGGATGACTCACTGGCCAGAGGTAGCTTGAAGGGAAATCTTCAGGAAACATGTGATCAATAAAGAAGATGGGCAAGTCATACGGTGAAAAGGGGAGTCAGATAACAATTGGGCAACTTGGATGCTGCTCTGGTATCCAGGAATATGAAAAGCTTTAGAGGTAAGATTGAAGAATGTAGACTGGGTAGATCTTCTCTGAGAGATCAGTTAGGAAGTAGACAAAAATTGCACAGAATGGGAGGGCATGAACGGGCCACCATCTGCACTGATGATGGAATCCTGAATTCCACTGAAGTAACAACTTCCTATTTACATAGTCATTATTGTGATAAATGGCAAAAAAAGTGGGACTAGCAAAGTACTGTGGGAGTTCAGAAGAGCAAGGAATCAATGTGAATTGATTGATAGATTAATTGAAATCATTAGAATACATTCCAAATTCTCTCGGCATAAGTGGACCACAAGTGGCATGGGGCTTAGAGGTATTTGCCATCAGTCATCTAGCTATAGCCAGACTTGGCTTCTCCACCTCGGTATCTTGGTATCTGAGTGTCAACAGCCCCACTCATCAATCCATGCTCAGTGGTACTTAATGTCAAACACCTTAGAGACCAGAAGACAGTGGGAGAATAAACTTTATGTACACCACCTGAATGTGAGCAGAGTTTTCAGTTCTGTGATATACATATCCCTATTCTATCATTATGTGGAATTCCCAGTATTCTTCCTTTCTTGATAATTTTTTAAAGTTTTAATGTAGCAATTTTCAAGCTCACAAATGAAGTCTCTGAATTTTAATTCCAAAACTTTAGCAAAATTTTTATGGTTTTTATCCATCCCTATCCAGGCATATTTCAAAATTCTCTGAGAGAGCCAAGAGTATCTTGAAATAATGTTGATCAGCTAGCAGCAGCTTTATTTATGTCTTTGGTGGGGGATATCTTTTAAGCAGTGTGGTAGGTAAAGTTGTGGCTAGGGCACAACATGTGGAGCCAGATGGGGGTTCGAGCCCCGCTTACTCAAGGCCTTGACCTTTCTAGGCCTCTGGCTCCTCATCCTCCAAAGAGAGAACGATCATACTCTCGTGACCTAGCTCGTAAGGCTGATTTGCAGAAACCCTTTGTAATATTTGAAAGCACCACAAAAGTGTGAGTTGTTACCTTTTCCATTTAAAACAATACATTAATGGCTTGCATTGAAGGCTTTAAGGCTAGCAAAGTGCTTTTCCCTCGATTTTCGTATTTAATCCTTGTTCGCCACAGCCCTGGGAAGTGATGTGATTCGTGATTATTCCCATTTCCCAGCTGAGACAACTGAAGCTCCGAGGGTGATCTTCCCAGGTTTCCACAGCTACTAAGTATTTCAGTCAGGATTCTAACCCAGGTCTTCCTGGCTTAATGTCCAGGGCTTCATCTACCTAGTTATCATATATAGTTTTGAAATAAAACTGATGTCAGACATAGAAACTATAATCTATTTCTGCAGTTTCAAAAATGTATTGACAAAGGAGAAATGCATGGAATTTTGGTGAACCCACCTGTCATTTTGTTGAAGCAATCCTTCAAATTAATTATTCTCTAAAATAATTAGAATCCAAATATCCCATTCAACAAGCATTCATTAAACAACTACTATGTGTCCCGAGGTACTGGACATCTCCACTAGGCATTGGGGATGAAAAGATGAAAATATCCCTGTCCGCCAAGAGCCTACATTCTGCAGGGGGAGTGGAGGGGTGGGAGTGGACCGAGGTACAAGTTTTTAAAAAAGCATTTGTATTTCCATTTGTATATAGAACCATATAATTCATATTATGTGTCTATCATGTTTTGATTTAGAGAGATGGGCATGCACATGTGTATCTAAGTAACATCTTAATGTAGCAGTGTAGCTGGCCTAGGAGCAAATTTTACATATGAAATGAGGGGTTGGATTATTAGATTTTCTGTAAGGTCCATTTCAACACTGATTCTATGATCCCACAAAGGCCAGAGAACAGTGATTGTTTGCATTTCTGGCCAATGGAGAGAGAAGAGGAGACAAGCGGTTTTCGGGAATGGCAGCATCAGGACAGGTCTGCTCTAACTTAGGCAAAGGCCTAGTGCAGCCTCTGACCTCAGGGGACCTCAAGTATGAGGTACCATATAGATAACTGACCAGTAGACTTTGAAATACATTACTTTTGGTTTGATTCAGTGATTCTAATGTTATAGGAAGCTCCCAATGGCTAGACTCCCTCCGTCAAGGCAGATTGGCGCCAGGTCCACAACTTACAGTCTCAGAGAATTGCCTGGGGCACTGAGAAATTAAGTGACTGGCCCAGGACCACCCATTTAGTATCAGGAACAGCATATGAACCCAGGTCCTTTGCCTCCAAATAGTAATAGCTGGACTATATAGCCCTTGCTATGCTCTAGGCAATGTGCTAAGTCCTTTACAAACATTACCTCGTCTGATCCTCAGGACAATCCTGGGAGGTAGGCGCTATTGCTATCCCCAATCTACAGGTGAGGAAATTGAGACAGAAAATGACTTAGCAGGGTCACATAGCTAGTAAATGTCTGAGGCTAGATTTGAACTCATATCTTCCTGACTCTATTATTACTATTTGCAAACCTAATGTTCTACCTATCACCCACCTATTCTCTGATCCTAGTAAGAATTCTGGATAATCCCATATTGACAGGAACCACCGGCAGGACCCCTGGGCAGAAAGGTGTTCTCCTATCGCTCTGCTGCCCCAGACCGGGAGGGATGGTTTCAGCTGCCAAACAGACCAGGCAGGATGAGTCTTAGTCAAAATATGTCATTACTGGCTCATTTTATTAGGCTGTGGTTCTATTGTTCCCCATCTCAGACCCATAATGTCATCAAGATAATGGAAACCCACAAACCCACCATAGTATCTTTCTAAGTCTTTTGTCTCCTCGGTAAACCCTAAGGCTGGTTAGCTTTTTATGTTTTAAATTAATTGGGTCCATATCAGAGCTCTTCTTTCAGTAGTACTAATTAACAATTATTTATTAATTATCCTTTCCTCACTAATCACTCATGATCAACAGGCTTAACTCATCATCCTTTCCAATTAAAGTAACACTGGAGCTGTCTCTGAGTCAGGATTAGGAAAACATGGAGGATTTCAGGGGGAGCCAGAATCTGTGCTCTCTAGTTAAGGACACAGAACTTAGCCCCTTCGGGAGTCTCTTACATGATATGACTGAGGCAAGTAGGTGGTGCACCAGATGGAGTGTTGGTCCTGGAGTCGGGAAGATCTGAGTTCAAATTCAGCCTCAGGCACTAGCTGGACTAGCTGGTTTCCTCATCTGCACAGCAGGGATAACATTACCTACCTCTCAGAGTTGTTGTGAAGATAAAACGATATATTTGTAAAGTGCTACACAGATTCTAGTTACTAAGATTTGGAGGCTCCTACACTCCCTAATATCCTCACAGGCCCCAAGTCAGACCAAGAGAGGATACGTAACATTCCAAAAGTAAAGATATTTTTGAAGTTCCCTGATTAAAAGACAGGGGGCATAGAGTCATAGGATCTAGAACTGGAAAGCACTTTAAGGTTCATTTAGTCCAAACTCACTTCATTTTAAAGGTTAGGAAACAGATATTGAAAAAGACGAAGCAACTTGTCCATGGTCACACAGCCAGAATTTGAACTTATACCCCCTGACTCCAGATAAAAGAAGAGAAAGAGGAGGAAGAGAGAAAGAAGGAGAAGAAGAAAAGGAAGAAGAAGAGGAAAAGGAAGAAATGGAAGATGAAAGAACTAGAAAGAAGAAAAAGCACACTATACTCCACAAAGAAATTCAGGGGTGGAGGGAAGGTAAGGGAAAGTTATAGAAAAAGACAGAAAAACACACAGAGACACAGGAAATGAATCCAAGAGAAATAGGAACATGACAGAAATTTTAAAACCGGGTCAATCCCTCAGCTTTTGGTGAGGTGCTAGTCCTCCATGAAGTGCTATGAAGGAGAAAAAAAGGGAAAAAATAAAATAACTGCTATTTTTTTATCCTTATCTCAGCAAAGGGACGAGATAGGGAGGGGGGTGTAGAAGGAGCACTCACTGAAAGCTATATATCACCCAGAATCCAGGTTCTCTATCAAGGCTCCCACAGGGCTAGCCTCCCTCTCAGCATCTAGGATCTGGTATCTACTTCCTAGATTACAGTAACTTCACAACTCTTCTCAGTTAAATTCAACAAACATTTGTTGTCTCTGAAATACAGCCCCCTGCCCTCATGAGGATTACAATCTGGTTCAAGAGAATGTGACAAATACACAGATGCCTATGACACATAAGTGCTGTCCTTTATCTCTGTCTTGAAGAATCTCTAGCTTCCTTTCTCAGGCCCAGCTCGAAATCTGTCCCCTACAAAGGGCCATTTGGGGCTCCCCCTTCTGCCCTGCCAACATGCTGTATTTTACAGTTACTTCATGTGAACGTGTTGTTTCTCCTGTAGTCGGTATGTAAGCTACTTAGGAACAAAGACCATTTCATTTTTGTCATATCTGCAGCACCTAAGATAGAGCCTACTACATGATAAATGTTCAGCAAATACTTGCTGAAGGCTTATTGGAAAAGGTGGAATAGAGGGTGGTCTTTAAAAATGGGTAGGAATTCAACAGGTAAAAAGGGCAGAGATACATGAGACAGTGGAAAGAGCTCCCACCTCTGATATTTACTACCTGAGTGACCTGTGAAAGTCACATGACTTCTGTGGGCCTCAGTTTCTTCATCTGTAAAATGAAGAGATTGGACTAGATGGCCTTTAAGGTCTAGCCCCAGATCAATGATCCTATAGCATTCCAGGGAGAGAGGACAGCATGAGCAGAGGTGGAAAAGTCTAGGGGACAGAAAATAGTCCAGTCTCAACCACAGCGAATACCATATGGAGGAGAGTTGTATCAGGGTTAGGTGACACCAGATTCTAGCAAGTCTTTCATGCCAACCTGAAGGTTTGAATTTTGATCAGTGGGCCATCAAGAGCCAGTGAATATTTTTGAGCAAGTGAGGAATATGACCAGATCTATGCATAAGAAAAATTAGTACGTCAATGTCATGATGGTTATGTTGCAGGAAGAAGAAAGCCAAGGAAGACTCAGTAGGAGCTGTTGCCATACTTTAGTTGGGTGTTGATGAAGATGTCGCCTAAAGCAGTGATAGTGGAATGCCAAGAAAGGACAAATCACAGAGCCCACAGATGGAGAACTGGAAGGGATTTCAGAGACCATCCATCTGGGCCAAAGCCAGTATCCACTGAAGCATTTATCTCCCTAACTCTCTCATTTTAGAGATAAGGAATCTAGGAAGGTTAATGGTCTCATTTAATAAAATGTGAAGTGTTTCCTATATAATAGGTGCCAAATAAAGGCTTGAGGAAGGGAAGAGAAGGGAAAGGGGAAGGGGAAGGGAAAAAAGAAAAAGGAAAGGGCAAGGGCAAGGGGAAGAGCGAGGGCAAAGAAAAAGGAGGGGAGTGGAATGGAATGGAATTTCCTTGGGTCTCACCCTCCATTACAGGGGAAGTAGAAAACAGCTGCTCACCATCTTACATCTTACCATGAGGCTGAACCCTAGAATTGTGGTGAAGCTAAAACCTTTCAGCGTGGGCAGCTTTCCCCCTGGACTTCAAAGCCTTCCATAAGAACGTCTGGATTCAAGTAAAGTCACAAAATTTGGTTTGGTTTCTAAAGCCAAAATGTCTTTGGTGTGTACTTTGCCTGGAGAAAAGGGGGTTGGGCTAGAATGGGAAAGGGGGGAGTGGTTTAACCCTTTCTCCAATGGAGTTTAGAGCTAGGACCCCAACACTTAAGATGGTTCCTAGAACCCTGAAACCAGACCAGAGTCAAGTTCAGGAATGAGCCAAACCAGGAGGGAAGCTGATACCCAGACTGGAAAGACCATGAAAAGGGGTTCAGAGCTAGGACCCCAACACTTAAGAAGATTCCTAGAACCCTAAAACCAGACCAGAGTCAAGTTCAGGAATGAACCAAGCCAGGAAGGAAGCTGACACCCGGACTGAAGAGGTCATGAAAGGGGTGAAGGCTGGAGATGTGTCACAGTTTAGAGATTAGGCCTCAACTCTATTCTAGCTATTAATAAACTTAGGAGATGGGTGGTTCTGTTATAAAGCTCACCAGCCTCCCCTAAATAATCTTCTCCAGGTCCCATCCCTTCCACACACCGCCATTATTGAAAAACCTTCCTGCAGTGCCCATCTGCCTGTGTACCACAGTGGTGAGTAAGCCTTGTTCTCCTAAAGGTCCTGGTCCTGGCCTTTAACAACTTCCACGGTTCTTCCCTGGATCCCTCCCAAGCTTCTCTACATCTTGTTTAAGTTAGAAGAGCTCCAAGCTAGACATGGAACACTAATAAAGGCCTGGCCATCGGGGTGGAATTACCTTGCTAATGAGAGTCAGTGTCCATATGATGGATGCAGTGTGGGCCTTGCTGTCAGGCAGGCCTAAGGTCACACACTTAGTTGTGTGGCCCCAGATGAGTCACTTAAATCCCTACTCTAGTATTTCTATCACCTGCACGGCCCTAGAATGAGTCATTGGGCCTCTCTGAGCCCTACTTTCCTCATCTGTAAAATGGGATGGTAGATGGCCTCCGAGGTCCCTCCCAGCCCCAGACTGATGGCCTATGAATGTCACTTCATCTTGCTGGGCCTCAGGTTTTTTGTGTGTAAAATGAGACAGTTGATGGAGATGGCCTTCGAGATCCCTTTCAGCTCCAGATCCATGATGAGAATGCTCAAGAGGACACATTGGAGCTGAACCATGAGAACGTTGATGAAGGCTCTATGAGTATGTGGGTGGAGAAGGGACTTCCCCACTCCTGTTCACTGCACCCCCAGGACGTGGGATGTCCCACTCCTTGCCTCTGGGTCTCTCAGACATCACAGGCTCCCCGCAGGACCCCCATAAAAGCAGGGGCACTCTGCCCAATTGCTACATCTTCCCAACTCACCCAGAAATGGCGGAGCGAATGTCCTGCAGCTGCGGCCCATCACCCACAGCACGAGACCAAGACTATTCACGAGACGTGAGAGGAACTCTCTGGCTTACCCTGGAGCATGCGGCTCCGTGAGGATTGCTGAAGATCCCCAGGGAATACCATCTGCAGCCTCTACCACAACCTCAAAGCTCTGGGACCCAAGATGGGCTTTCGGGTCCAAAGCCCTGCTGCTAGCTGCATCGCCATGGGAAAATGGAGGAATAGTGGGGGTGGAAAGGGCCCCTTAGGGACCATCAGCTCCAACAAACTCACTTTGCAGATGAGAAGACCAAAGGTGAGTGACTTATCCAAGGTCACACTGCTAGTTAGCGGCAAAGTCCAGGACTCTGGGAATTTATGTCTCTGCCTCCTTTTTCTCAACCGCAACACAAGGAGATAGCAGATGGGGGCGGGGCATGATGGACAGAGGACTGGCCCCGGGGGCCAAGAAGACCTGAGCTGGAATCTTGTCTCAGACACTCTCTAGCTGTGTGGCCCTGGCTAGACAAGTCCCTTAAGCTCTGTTTCCATATCTGTAAAATGAGTACGATGGCAGCATCTGCCTCACAGGGTTGTTGTGATGATCTGCTGAGATAACGGGTAAAACTCTTTGTAAACTTGAAAGCACTGTATAAATGCTACTTGTTTCTATCATTAATAGTTGTTCTTCAGTTGTTTTCACTGGGTCTGACTCGTCATGACCCCATTTGGGGTTTTCTCGGCAGAAATACTGGAGTGGTCTGCAATTTCCTTCTCCAGCTCATTTTACAGATGAGGAAACTGAGGTACGCAGGGTGAAATGACTTGTCCAGGATCTCACAGCTAGTAAGTATCTGAGGGAAAATGAGTCTTCCCGACTACGGTACCCCCTAGCTACTCTGGCTCTATTAGTTATATATTATTAATAATAATAATCCCTACGTCTTCTCTAAGCTAGAAACAAAATGATCCACCACTGACTGGGAATGGCTGAACAAACATGAGGAATTCAGAGAAACTTGGCAAGATTTGTATGAACTGATGCAGGATAAAATAAACAGAGCCATGAGAGTAATGTGTCCAATGACAACAAGGATGGAAAGGAACACAGCACTTGGTGAGCTATGTTTGAGGGCCACCAATCATGGCTCTGGAAAACAAGCAACAAAGAACTGGGAGAAGTGAAGCCTAGAGATGGAGATGGAGATGGAGAAGGCTGTCAATGTGCTGCTGGTCTTCCAGGAAAGAAGGACGGAAGATAGGAGGGAGAGAAGGAAGGAAGGAAGGAAGGAAGGAAGGAAGGAAGGAAGGAAGGAAGGAAGGAAGGAAGGAAGGAAGGAAGACAGGAAGGAAGGAAGGAAGGAAGGAAGGGAGGGAGGAAA
>JAQQSZ010010743.1:0-12431 GCA_028646595.1 Phalanger gymnotis
CATGTGCTTTCTGGGTGCTGGTAGCTTTCTGGGTGCTGGCTGTGGGTGGATCTTACACGCTCACAGAAGCTGCTAGCTGGATTGTGGAAACACTTGTATGAACTGATATAAAGTAAAGTGAGCATAATCAGGAAAACGATTTATAGAATAACAGCTATATTGTAAAGATAAGCAACTGTGAAAGACTTATTAATTCTGATCAACCTAATGACCTTCCACTATTCCAGGAAAAATGCTTTCCATCTCTAGATAGAGAATTGGTAGACTCAGATTTTAGATTAAATCATATTTTTCCTTTTTTCAAAATGTCACTAATCCACAAATGTATTTTGCGTGATTTCAGATTTGTAATGGCTTTTGTATTTCTTGCCTTTTCAATGGCTGGGTCTAGGGGCTTGGCAAGGAGAAAGTTTGGAAATATAGAAGAAATAAATAAAGAATAAATAAATAAATAAATATTTGGAAATTTCAAAAATAAAGTATAATTGAATTTTAAAAAAATCTAAACTAGAAATCAGGTAGGTCTAAGTTTTAGTATAAGCCCTTATAAATCATTTAAACAAACAATTAACAAGCATTTAAAATCTCCTATTATGTGCCAGGCATTGGGGATTCCAAAATAAATATTAATAATTCTTCCAACTCAAGGAGTTTGTAATCTATCTGAAAAAAAATCATATGTACACATAGAAATATAGACAAATGGACATATATAAGAAACCCAACTTTGAATCCTAAGAATCCTAACTGCGAAATTAGAAAAGTCACTTCTCATTCTATTCTCAAGTTTTCTGATGCATAAAATGAGAGCATTAGACCTGCTCCTCTGAGGTCTCTTACAAGGCTTACATTTTAGGAATTCGTTCGTTGTTGTCCTTCATTCTAGAAGAGGACCAAAATGATAGCACCATGCTAGAGTTGAGTTTCAATGTGTCCAACTGTGGCTGATCAGGCCAATATGAGCTCAGAATGCTCTACCACAGGTTGGGCACAAACAGTCCATGTGAACATTTGGGGTGGACACTCTAAATTTTTGCATCCTGCATCTTCTTTGAGTGTTTCAATTCTTCTTTGCTCTTAGAACACAGCACCTTCTTTGATGTGGGCACACCATGCTGAGTGGTCCTGTGCCAGTGTCTCCCATGTCACACAATCAATTCATAAGTTCTTAAGAGAGACCTCGAGAGTGTCTTTGTATCGCTTCTTCTAACCACTAGGTGAACACTTGCCCTGTTTGAGTTCTCCATAAAAGAGTCTTTTTGGCAAGCTTACATTTTGCATTCCAACAACATGGCCAGCCCATTGGAGTTGTGCTCTCCGAAGAAGAGTGTGAGTGATTGGCAGTTTAGTTTGAGTAAGAACCTCAGTGTCGGGTATCTTAGTCTTCCAGGTGATCTCCAGAATCTTCCTAAGACAATTCAAATGGAAGCAATTCGCTTCCCTGGCATGGTGCTGGTAGACTGCCCAGGTTTCACAGGCATACAACAAGGAGGTCAGCACAACAGCTCTGTGGAACTTCAGTTTGGTAGTCCGTCTAATAAGTCTTCTCTCCCATATTTTCCTTCCAAGCCTCCCAAACACTGAGCTAGCTCTGACAATGCATGCATCAACCTCATTATCCATGTGCACATCCCTGGAAAGTACACTACCAAGGTAAGCAAACTTATCCACAACATTCAGAATTTCTCCATTTGCTGTAACAATGGTTTCATGTATAGATGGTGTGGTGTGACTGACGGAGCACCTGTGTTTCCTTGGCGTTAATTGTTGGGCCAAAATTAACACAAGCAGCAGAGAATTGATCCATACTTTGTTGCATCTCAGCTTCAGAGGCTGCACTGAGTGCATAATCATCTGCAAACAGAAATTCATGTACCAACACTCCCTCCACTGGCTTGTAGCCTTTTCAGGTTGAAGAATTTACCATCAGTGCAGTTGCTGACCTTGACGCCATGTTCATCCTCATGGTAAGCATTTGACAATATGGCTGAAAACAACATGCTAAAATAAAAAAAGCATGAGAGCAAGCACACAGCCTTGTTTCACTCCATTGGTGACTGGGAAGGCACGAGAGCATTGTCCACTAACTAGAACCCGGGCAAGCATGCCATCATGAAATTGACATACAATGTTGATGAACTTCTCTGGGGTGACCAAATTTTGACATAATTTCCATAAGCCCTCATGACTAACAGTATCAAAGGCCTTGGTCAAATCTACAAACATTGTGTACAGACCTCTGTTCTGCTCCTGGCATTTCACCTGGGGTTGTAGGGCAGCAAACACCATATTGACTGTTCTTCAGCCCTTTCTGAAGCCATACTGGTTCTCAAGTATGACTATCTTCCAGGTGAAGGATTAGCTTATTAAGGAGGACTCTGGCAAGAATCTTGTCAAAAATGACTAAGAGAGACCCCCACTGTGATTGTCATAGGACAATCTATGAACATGCATATATTGAATGGGAAATTAAGCAAATTATTTGGGAATAATGTGAAATTAAGCCCTTATTTAAGAAATGGTTGGAGTCACATGTTACAAAAGAAAAAATCAACTGAGGGAAATCAATAAATTGTCTCATCTTTTCAAGACATAGATTTTATACTTCAAGATGATTTTATTAGAATAACATACTTTCCACCAAAGAAGATTTCAACACCTCTAGAACTTACACAGTGATCTTCATCACTGTCTTTGAGAGGCCTGACTTATGGAAATACCATAAAAACAGTGAATGAGTGTATGTGTATGCATATGTGTATGTGTGTGTTTATATGCGTTCTTGCCAAAATCCTTGTGAGAAGTCCGTCTGAATTTACCCAACCTGGTCCTCAGTCAAAACCTACAAACTACTACTGGACCCTAGAACCAAAACTAGAAATGTTTTCACCTAGAGTAGAGGGCGGCAGGTAGGTGGTGAGGAGCCTGGAGAGCAGAACATCAGCACTGATGGTATAGCGAATAGTGCAGAGGGTGGCATCCTGCTCAGGAGCAGTTAGTCCTACTGCTTTTCCCCACAGATACACTTATATTGCAAAGGAAGAAATCTATTCCCCATAAAAATACACCTGTTCACATGTGAGGCATGGTGGTGGAAAGAAGGCCAACTTAAGCAATGGAACCAGAGCTTCAAGGGTAAAGGAACTGGCTATCTGATGCAGGTTGGTGGGAGATGGTGAAGCCCCATTGCTGCAGTTTCTGAGGCATTTGACATGAGGACTCTTCCATGGCACCTTCCGTCACTCTCCAGGATGAAATACAAACTGCTCTGCTTGGCATCCAAAGTCATTTGCAAGCTAGCCCCCTCCTACCTTTCCGGTCTTCTTATACCTTACTCCCCTACACATATTCTTCGATCCAATATCACTGGATCTGGTGTCACCTGGCTGGTCCAGGAACAAGACACTCTATCTTTTGGTTCTGAACATTTTCTCTTCGTGTCCCCATGCCTGGAATGCACTGCCTCCTCCACATAGACTACTATGTCTCTGGCTTCTTTAAATCCCAGTTAAAATGTCACCTTCTATAGAACGTTTTTCCCAATCTTTCTTAATTCTAGTGCCTTCCCTCTTTTAATTATTTCCTGTTTATGTTGTATATAATTTGTTTGTTGTCTTCTGGATTATATTGTGACATCCTTCAGGGTGGAGACTGTATTTTGCCTCTTTTTATATCCCAGAGATTAGCACAGTGCCTAGCACATAGTAGCTACTTAATATTCATTAATTTTTTAAATGAAGTATCCTCTCTCTCCCCATCTCCCTTTCCCCCTCTATCCCCAGAGGTCTGCACCTTGGGAAAAGCTCTGATGACCTAGCTTTACTTACAGTTCTGCTGGGCTTTTCTTGAAGCCTTTTTTAGCTATTAAGCTAAATGTCCTATTAAGAACACCTCCATACTAACTAAGGTGCCAGCATAGGATTGTGGTGTATATCGTTTTTACAACCTCTTCCTAAATTTTAGCCTAGGCACTAACACGGGAGGCAACTGTGAAGGTGCTAAGCACTCATTAACAGTTTGCTGGTGGAGCTGCTGTTTGTTCTTCAGGGCTAGTTTCACAGCAAATGATGTGGTGTTTGCCAAGCAGTTCTTTGAAAATAGTTGAAAACATAAGAAATTCAAAGCATTTTCTGTGAACTCAACACATTATTAAGGTGGGGAAATTGAGGGTAAAAGTATAATTATGGGAAAGTGTAAATTGTTATTTTTCAGTTCTAGTCCCCTTGGAAAGTGATGAAAAATATTTCTTCCCAGGTTAGAGGGGAGAGAAGAATCCACCTCTTCTTGCTCTTAATAGGCCAATTGATTTATTACATTGGACTTAAAATGTGAAATCTCTGTACTAAGTGATGCTCCAATAAAAAACAAACAAAGCTAAAACAAAGAAAAAGGACCCTCTAAAAATATACATACATTTGACATAATAAAGGTTTAAATTTTTAAAATGTTATCTGTATGTCCTTCACCTTCATTGAAGGGTCATTCCAATGTCTCACTTGGCCATACAGCATAAAATGATGGACCTAAAGTTAAGAACACTTAGATTCATATCTTACATCTGATGTTTACTGGCAGAATGGCCATGGGAAAGTTATTTAACCTCACTAAACTTCAAGTTACTCATCTGTAAAATGGTGATAATAATTCCTATAGTTCTTATCTCACACAATTATTGTGAGCATTAAATTAGATAAAGTATTTCAAACCTTTGAAAACTTTAAACTATGTGAATGTCAGATTTTACTAATAGTAGGATAATTAAGTTTGTATCCATGTGAATGTCTGGCGATGAGAAATCAATGGAATTTGGAGATGTGGCTGTGTGAAGGAGGGAGTACTGATTGTGTAGAGGTGGAAAGTGTTGTGAAGAAATTTTCAACTCTGAAGAAAACCAGGGAAGAAAGAAATAAAGAAAACCTAATTTTGATTCTTGGGCAATTAGGTGGCATGGTGGATAGAGGACCAGGCCTAGAGTCAGGAAGACTGAGTTCAAAGCCAGTCTCTAGTACTTATTACCTGTGTGACCATGGGCAACTCACTTAATCTTGTTTGCCTCAGTTTCTTCATCTGTAAAATGAGTTGGAGAAGTAAATGGAAAACCATTTCAGTATCTTTGCCAAGAAAACCCCAATTGGGCTCACAAAGAGTCAGGCATGATCGAAACGAATGAACAACAAAACATGGATTCCAAGAGAGCTACTGAGTTGGGGCTCTTGTAACCATGAAGAGAAAGAACAGTCTTAGCCTGGCTACAAAGGATGAACCTGGGTCCCAGAAAGAAAGGATTCTATTTGGAAAGTTGAGTGGTATAGTGGAAACCAAGTTAAACTTGAGGGCAGAAGACAGGATTGCATCCTGGCTCTGATAATTCAGAGTTGTATGATCCCAGAAAAATCACTTAAGGCTTTTAGAATATCAGTTTCTTCATCCTTAAAATTAAAACTAACATTTGCACTATGTCACATTGTTATAGTAAGGAAATCACTTTATAAATCTTAAATTTTTCTAAGTCAACAACGATTCTGCTTATATACTAATATTTATTAGTATGCATCATTCCCTCAGTGGGAACAAGACTTTCACACTGATTGGAAGTGAAAATTCACTGAGACATTTTAGGACATCGATGTTTTACAATCTGATGAAGTTGCCTGAAATTTATGGACTCCCCAGGACAACTTCTGATAATAGCCTTGAATTTGAAAAAAGAATTTACCCATTAAAAATACCTTTCTTCAATCTTTAGCACTCTAGTCTTTATAATGTCTCACCCAAGACAAGCATTTTCTCTTCATAGTAACCGGCACATAGCAGATGCTTAATGAATATTTGTTGATAGTAGCTTTTTGTTTTGTTTTGTTTCATTTTTAATCACCCTTATCACAGTTGTTTCAATTTTTAGAATATCTAGAACAATGATATCAAAATACAACAGAAAGGGGGACCATTAAACTCTGTGGGTCTCATATTCACTAAGTTTTAAAAATGTAAACTTGGGCATGTTTTATCGTGTGTTTATTTAGTTTGTCAAATACATCCCAATTACATTTTAATCTGGTTTGGGCTACACTCTGTAATATTGTGGGCCATATGTGGCTTATGGGACAGGTGTTTGACATCTCTGTTATGGAAGAATCAATCACAACTCCTCTACCTGACAGGTCCTTATAAGGTCTTGCTTGTTCCCTGAGAATTAATTAGACTGTTTTACAGACATCCTTATTTCTAAGAGTTGCTTTTCATTTTTTATCTTATTTTAGTTTGTTACTTCTTACTCATTGTGGGTCTGAATGGTCCTTGAAATTCTTGACTATCCCACACCAACGGTTATTCCAATATTTCTAACAGTCATTGCACTGCACTCTTTAATAGATGTAATTTCTTTTTACTTTTTCCTGGAGTTACATCTATTTTTTAAAGAGTACGCATACACAGAATTAAAACCAAAACAAAACAGAACAATGAAATGTGTGTGGCACAAAATTCAGTACTCAACTGACAGAGAACTAGATAAAAGTGGGGAATCTAGTTCACTGCGACTTCAGACATTTTGAATAGAAACACTCAGGCATGGCCACTGCCCTATAGGATGCAAATTCCTTAAGCTCAAATATTATTCCATTTTATCTTTATATTCCCAGTAGCTAGCACTGTGTTTTGCATATATTGGGCACTTAATAAATGTGTGTTTAATTGAATTGAACAGCAAATAAACTATATTAGCTTAAATACAGAGCATGCCCAGCTTAGTGACCTATCCTTCAAAAGAAGAATAGATAGAATCTCACAGAATCAAATTCTGTATGAGAAGTTATCCTGAGAGCCATGGGAAACCTTCGATAATGACGTTCCAAAGTTACAATCTAATAAAATGAAATTGAGTGAAGATAAATGTAAATCTTATTCTTGGGTTCAAAAATTCAGTTTCATAAATATGGTATAGACACCTTTGCCTGAAAAAAATTTAAAGGATTTCTGGGGGGATTTTATGCAATTTCAATATGAGGCAGTGAGATATAACAGCCAGAAGAGCTAATGTACTCACTATCTGCACTAAGAGAGCCACAGTTCTTGGAGTAAGGAAACAATGGTTCCTCTATATTCTGTCCTCCACAGACCACATTGGAAGTATTTTATTCAATTCTGGATGCTACAGTTTAAGAAGGACATTAATGAACTGAAAAGTATCCAATGGAAGATAACCAGAATGATAAAGAACTTTGACAATAGCTTTCTTCATGCATCTGAATTGTTATCATGCAATAGAGGGGTTTAACTTGTTCTGTTTGGGCCCAGAGGACAGGACATAGAGCAAAATGTGGGAGAGGTAAAGAGGCAAATTTGTGCTTTATGCCAGATGTGCAAGAACCCAAGATATTCCTAAAGATTAGAGTTGTCCAAGAGTAGAAAGGGATACCTCAAGAGATTTCCCATCAGGGATCTTCCATCAGCACTCCAAAGAACACTTGTCAAATACATTACAGTGAGGATTCCTTTGGGACATGGGTTGGACTAAATGGTATCTGACATCTCCAACTCTACTTTGTGGGATTCAAAGGACTGTGTGGAAAAGCCGGAAAGGTATGCCAGGGCCACAGAAAAATGGCCTTTGAAGGCCAACAGAAAAAAGCTGTCTCTCATTAGGTAGGCAATGATGTGAGAGAGAATGATTTCCTTAGAAAAGGGAGGCAGAATATTAGAAAGGCCATAGTGAAATTCTCTAGGTAGTTTTCTCATTCGAAGCTTCTATGTCATAATTTGTCAGCATTTTATGTAGTCCTAAACTAAGGTTTGCCTTAGAGTACTTATAAGTAACAGATGAGTACATATAGAAATGCTTGTTTTTAATTACAGTTACCATGAAGGCTAACTTCAAGAAGAATAGCAAAAAAACCCAATGAAATATAATAAAATGGTTTTGGGGTTGTTGTAATTGCTTACTCCTTTGATGTCAAAGTAGCCCTACGCCACTGAAATCACAGATGTTGACCAAAATAAAATGTAGAAACTTTTTGATATACTTTGGAATGTACATTTGTGGGATGGGAGTATATACATAAACAAAATCAAACATTTGTTATATGTATATATGCATGCATATTTACAAAGTCATTATATAACGTCAGTATTACAAAAACTTTTCCTGAGCCTGAACGAGGCGCTACGAAGCCTTCAGGACTTCATTTCTCATGACGCCTAGGGTTGAAAGAGTATCATTCATTGAAAAAATCCCTTGTACTACACTTCCCAGAAGGCCATGTATCATAGGGCAATTGGTAGGGCGTAGCCAAAAGGAGCTTCAGTGGAAGTAAGCAGAGGTAGGGAGGGAATTTTTGTGTTATAGTTGGAATAGGGAGATGGGAGAGAAATTTCTTGGAGTTTAACTCCCTTGGTGTTCCCCCACTCTGAAGGATCCTGAGGACTTCAGAGCCAAGCACTGTTTGTCCCACTGCCCTCAAGGGATTTCCACAGAATTTCTTGAGGCAGGATATCTTTTACTGAAGTGACTATGTCCCTCCAAAGTTCTGGGAAACTTGGAGTTGGGAAACTGATTATAAATTTTATAGAGATTGTATCCATTTTGGAGGGGGAAGGGAAGAATTCTTTACTTGATTCCCTCCTCTTATTTCAATATTTTAATGTTTCAATTTTGATAGTAGATTGGTGATTCTTCTATAGCCTAGTAATAGAGATTAATTAAACTAGTTAAGCCCTGATTTTAACCAAAAGAAAAGAAAGAAAATTTAGACCATGATTTGCATAAGCAATTGCTCAAAACAGCCACAGTGAACCTTAGAAAATAAGTAAGGGACTCTAGAGTCAAAGACTTCTGACATTTTTGGAGCCAGCTATATTTGAGAAGCACTCATCATGGATGTTTATGGATGGAATAAGGCTGATTACATCTATCTAAAGCTAAGTATTCTAGGACTGACCTGGTCCGTTTCTATTTCAACGTGTAAACTACGTAGAGCAGTAATCATTACTTAATGCAGTATATTTGGTAACTCTTTATATCCATAGGTTCCTCTCTGGTGTACCACACTGAATATTTTGTACTTTATAATTTTAAAAAAATTTTCCACTTAATGGTATTTTATTTTTTTCCAATTACACATAAAGATAGTTTTCAACATTCATTTTTATAAGATTTTGAGTTCCAAATTTTTTCCCTCCCTCCTTTCCCGCCTCCTTCCCCAAAGAAGCAAACAATCATGTATAATCATGTTAAACATATTTCCACATTAGTCATATTGTGAAAGAAGAATCAGAACAAAAGGGAAATACCATGAGAAAGGAAAAAGTGAAAATAGTATGCTTCAATATGCATTCAGACTCCATAGTTCTTACTCTAGATGTGGATAGCATTTTCCATCATGAGTCCTTTGGCATTATCTTGGATCATGGTGTTGCTAAGAAGAGAAGTCTACCGTAGTTAATCACAGCACAATGTTGCCTGTTATAGTGTATAATGTTCTCCTGGTTCTGCTCATTTCACTCAGCATCAGTTCACATGAGTCTTTCCAGGTTTTTCTGAAATCCACCTGCTCATAATTTCTTATAGCACAATAGTATTCCACTATATTCATATGCCACAACTTGTTGATGGACATCGCCTTAATTTCCAATTCTTTGTCACCACAAAAAAGAGCTGATAAAAATATTTTTGCCCATATGGTTCATTTTCCTTTTTTAATGTTCTCTTTGGCATACAGATGTAATAGTGGTATTACTGGATCAAAGTATAAGCACAGTTTTATAACCCTTTGGGTATAGTTCTAAGTTCCTTTATAGAATGGTTGGATCAGTTCACAACTCCACCAACAAGGCATTAGTGTCCCAATTTTCCCACATTTCTAACATTTATCATTTTCCTTTTTTGTCATATCAGTCAATATGACAGGTATGAGGTGGTACCTCAGAGTTCTTTTATTTGCATTTCTCTAATCAGCAGTATTTGAGAGCATTTTTTCATGTAATTATACAAAATTTCAATTTCTTCACCTAGAAACTGCCTGTTCATATCCTTTGACTATTTATGAATTGGGGAACTACTTTGTAATTTTTGCTCTCTCAAAGTCTAAACTGCAATTTGATAGCAGTTATTTTTTTCAGTGAAAATCATTTTCCCAGGTCAGGCAGATTGGTTTGAGTAACCACTGTGCCATTGTTTACCAATATGACATTTTGTTGTTGCTATTTTTTATCAATGAAGTAAAATGTGTTGAAATGCACCAAAAATGTTATGTTTTAAAGTGACATCATTGAATTGCCATTTTCCCTTGCAAAAGTATGTGCTGGGCTGAACAGTCACTATGCAAAACATGCTATAGACACATTGAAAGAAAGTCATATACTGAGACAGTTTGCTCTGTGCATAGAAATCTCTGGCTACTCTGTCCTCTTTAGAAACACTCTCTACCAATCAGAGTTCTTGCCTGGTCACACCAGTGATTGGCAGCCAGGCATTGCTGTTAGCCTTCAGGAAATTTCTTCCAATGAGCTGCCTTGACCTCAAGCATCATGGAAGATGAAGTCCTGCGGATTTTTATCCATAGTAACAGAAAAATAGTATCACTAAAATAGTTTTCCATTAAGGGAAATGTCTTTTTACCTTCATGCTTTTCAGTCACTGTCAGTATTAGCTCTCTCTTTATTTGTCTTTCTTTAGGCTTTATTTCCATCTACTAAACCACAGTCAGCAACGGTCTTTGTGTTTGTTGTTTGCTTAAATCCATATTCCTCAATAACTTCATGCTTAATACCATTCATATTTATTTCAGTTAACAGATTTTGCTTCATGGTAGTACACTTTCAGTCCATGACTTTTTTTTTTTTTTCGGGAAGTTGCAATTGATAATCTAGTGACCAATGAGAATGTGTGACTATAAATCTCTGGAACACTTCTTGTTCGTGGCATATCATATTGTTTTCCATTGGATATGTCTGAAATAATAGAGTGTGTGTGTGTGTGTGTGTGTGTTTATGTTTGTATTCACATATATGTTCTCTATGCTCTTTGGGACAATTCCACCCAAGTGGCTAAGCTGTTCATATCTGGAAAAAAAAAAAAGAGCTGCTATGCCATGGTTATCTTGGTTTATTCTTGAATTTCTTGAAGTGCTGTCCATTGTATAGCCAATGTCAACAGTGTGAGACTGGCCTTTTGTAAAGGCAGTAACAATCCCTCCTATTGTCTCACACATTCTTTTCCTGGCTCTGTCAATAAAGTTTTGCATGAATGAGCTGTCAACACATTTACTAGATTGCCAAGACTACTTTTGCTAGTAGCTATGCCATTGCCCACCCCAAATATTATGGTACCATATGGAAGGAAAAGAGACCAGACGGTTGATTGCCGAAATGCTTTATCACTCTCTTCATTAATACCAGCATCATTATCATCATAAGTAAAGTAGCAGTAGCAATAGCGATGTTGTTGTTGTTGTTGCTCTTCCAAGAGACAACATAGTATGTTAAAAAAAATCATTAAGTTCGAACTTTGGGGGTAGAAGTTTGAGACCTAGATCTACCATTTACTAACTTTTGGAAATCTGAGTAATTCGCTTAAATTCTCTGACCCTCAGGCTCTTCATCTGCAGAGAGAAAATAATAGTTGTACTGTCCACTTGATAATGTTTGTGTTTCTCTAAGACGAAATGGTCTACATCAAGACTTTTTAACTATATAGAATGATGTAAATGTGAGCTACTAACTACTATTATTGTAGCTAGGGTTTAAAGTTCATCTAAGGACTTCTGGGAGGCAAGATGGCAGTGTAAGAAAGAAGTAAATTGCCATAACACTTCTATTTCACCTCCAAAATAGCAACCCAAAAAGACATACATGAGCAAAAATATTTATACTAGCCCTGTTTGTGATGGCAAAATACTGGAAAGTGAGGAGATGCCCATTAATTGAGGAGTGGCTGAACAAGCCATGATATGTGAATGGAATGGAATGTCATAATAAGAAACATGAGATATAAATAAGAAGTGATGAACAGATTTCAGAAAAACCTAGAAAGGCATGTATGAACTGATGCAAAGTGAAATGAGAAGAACCAGGAAAGCATTGTACACAATATCAGCAACATTGTGTGATGAACCACTATGAATGACCCAGCTCTTTCAGCAACACAATGATCTAAGACAAGTACAAAGGACTGTAGTGGGAAAGCTGAATTTATAATCTCAAATATAATCATGTATATGTTTGAATGGTTTGAAATCGCAAGGTATGAGAGATTCTCTAAGTAGAAAACAACAAAAAATTTATTTAGGCCCCACCGCAGCAGATCTGTGAACCAGCCTCCCCATTCTGACATCTTGACAAAAAGACTTCAGGCCCAGAAAGCCCGCCTCACAAGAGTAACCAGGAGGCCACAGAAAAACAAGATAGTATTTAGCCAAATCATTTTTACTGGCCTC